>SNQJ01S0051534.1:35116-49596 GCA_010110895.2 Picea sitchensis | reverse complement strand
TTTGGGTTCCCAAAGGCGAACCTCATGTTGAATGTTATCCTTTAAATTTCCTATGAATACATCAATCAAGTGCTCATCTGGAATATATGTTACCTTTATATTCAATCTTTGGAAGTTCTCAATGTGCTCGGTAACTGAACCCTTTTTCTTGAGATTTATCAATTGGATAAAGAAGGTATTGCTCCTTGTATCCTCATAGTGTGCTATCATTTCTTCCGTGAAAACTGTCCAAGTGACGAGTGATTTGTGAGAACAAATCCATCGACACCATACAAATTGATTGGGTTCTAAATATAAAGAATAAATTCATACCTTTTGTGTATGTGGCACATTATGTAGATCAAAGAATTGCTCCATCTGAAGTATCCATGTGAATGGGTCCTTGCCATCAAACTTCCTCATATTGATCTTAGGAACGTGGTTGGTCTTCAACCCAAAGTTGGAGTTTCTCCAATTTTGATTCACCTTCCTTGTGTCCTCATCATGAATTTCATGGGATGCATTTTCACTTTCAGTTGTATTCTCTGTTACAAAAATTTTCAATACTTCCATGATCTCCTCTTTTAAACCATCCATCTTTGCCTCCAACTTAGCTTCCATCTCTTGTAGTTAATCTTTTTTTACTATATTCTTTTATAAATCATTTATGTCCCTACGGATTTCTTCACCTTCATCAACAGTCCAAGTAGGATTTTCTGGAGGCTTATTTGGTGTAGAATTTCCCTTTTTGGGTGGCATGTTGGCCAAGTATCACTTTTGAACCTTGATTTTGAGGTGGTTCTTCTAGACAATCTTTCTTCTATTGTATCTCCCAATTTTTGGCCCTTCTGGGTATGAAACTTTCTTTTATGTAGTTCTCTGATATTTCTTCTCTGCAATGCCACAGGTCTGATCAAAATTGGATGTGCCAAGTAGAATTTACGGTAAATTCCCCACAACTTGTTGATTTTTGGCCTTTCCAGATGATCTCACTTGTATAGCGTGCCCCGCACAAAATAATTGATATAAATTTTGAATATCGTACCAGAAATACTTCATATTGTCCACTAGCCAATGAAACTAGTCTCACTCAATTTGGATACTCTAGGAAGAAGTTATGATTGTTTTACCTGGAACACCTTCTTGAGACTAGTCAATAGGACTAGTCGGATACCCTATCTTCCATAGGGTGTATCTACAAATGTAAGATGACCCAGAAGATGAAATGTTTACCATAGATACCTTACTACTTTATGTGACTATCCTCAAGCGTTCAGGGTCTGAAACATTATAGAAACATTTTTATAGCGAAAATTTTGCAATGACTTAGTTTCGGATGATTCCATAACCCTATCTTTCCCAGGATGTATCTCTGAAACTATAAGGCCTCAGGAGATGAAATTTTAACCCAACATACCTTGATATGTCTACTAAATATCCTCCAAGTCGTTCCTTCTGAAACATTGTAGAAAAAAAATTATAGTGAAAATTCCAAGGTGTCTCAGATGTAGCAGCGAAACCCCAGGACCTTGAGCTCTGATACCATACCAAATATCAATATAGCATAGAAAAACCTCACAATAAGTACTAAACACCTTGAAAAAGAGATAATTTCAGATAATAATCCTCTTCGAGGGGGAAACCTCCTTTTACCCCACATAAATGTTCAAGTACAAGATGATTCCAAATGAAAATGTCTCCTTAGTATATATAGGAGACTAGGACATATAATTACAACTAATGGAATAAAGCTGACATAAATAAAATAACATTACTAATTTAATATGCCCCAATTAAGGGGTAATGAGCCAATATTAGGGCTTGACATTGGATACCTCTAAGTTCAGTTTTCTTACATTCCATGGAAAATATCATGAAAATTCCCTAAAAATTAAGAGCCATTGTTCCTAATTATTGTAACCATTGGACCCCTAATAAAATGTCAACACCACCCATTTGTATTGTAATCATGGGTCTATCCAATAAATAATCCCCCATAGTGAGCTTAATACTATGGAAATTACCTCAACAATTTATGGTACCTTCATTTGAAATCATTAATTGAAACTATAGTGTTGGATATATAAAGCAATTGAAAAGTTTGGAGAATTTGCAATTAAAGAAGTTATGGGTACTACCAGAATCAATCAATACCATTACCTGTTTCTTTTTTATATATCCTTTTATCTTGAGAGTTTGAGGAGTGGTGTTTTTGGCTGATGCATGATAAGATATGGTTGGACTAGTCTCTTTTAGTTCTATATCTTGTGATGGCTATATTTCTTTATATTCTTCCTCTTTATAATCTATGTAGAATAATTTATTCTCACTATATTTATGCCCCTTACTGTACTTGCTATCAAAATTGAAACATAGTCCCTTTGTTGTTATTTCATCCATTTTCTAAGGCTTCAACCTTTTAGGTTGAGTGAGGTTAGGAGAGGGAACATGGTGCTCTTTGTAGTTATTATTGGCTACCCTTCTAGTAGCCATATATTTAGTTTCAACTTTCCTTGCCAAAATGAAAGCATGCTCAAGGGATTTAGGTTCCAAGAGATTCACCTCATGTTGAATGCGTGATTATAAAGAGACCTAACAAATTATCCTATGGAATGTTCTTTATTCCAAGACTCAAATTTTGAAATTATTTAATGTTCTCTATAATTGGACCTCTTTGTCAAATATTTATCAATTGAATTAAGAATGTTTTGCTCTTAATATCCCCATAATGTGTTATCAATTCATATATAAAAATAGACCAATAGACAATATAATCATTTTTTCGGTCACAAAGCCATTGATACCTGAAAAATTGATCAGGTTATAACTACAAGGATGCAAGAGTTACATCTTGTAAAGTTGGCACTTGGTGTATATTAAAGAATTTCTATCCTCTCTAATATCCATGTTATGGATGTTTACCATAAAACTTCCTCATATTGATCTTGGGAATCAAATATCTCCTTGGTCTCGAGTTGAACCCTTGATGATGTAGATCTTGGAGCGATGAATGATCATGGTATTGGGATTCAATATTCATGCTCTTCAAATGTGTTAAACTATTCCCCATATGTGATAATTGAGGTTCAACACCAGTGTCTCCTTATTTTCATAATTTCCTTTGATCACAATATCCCTTTTAGGAAACCTCTCGTCTAGGGTATGTAAGAGAAAAGTTTCGATGAAATTTTGTAATCCTTCCATCTTTTGATGAATCAAATTTTCCATTTCCATTTTAATTATTTTTTGAGAACACGATAAATCCACCATTTTCAACACACTAGAATTCATATCATTAACTTGGTTCTTCAATTATTATAGCTTGTTCTCTAAGTCCTATATTTCTTCAAGAATCATGTGTGAGTTCACTGGAGCTTTAGAAAGAGTATAAATTATTGCAAAACCCTTTACCATGTAAGAAAATAACAATACTCCTCTTTTTTTCTATTTATCACAATTTTTGAATCACCTTAAACAAATCTTCCAATCAAAAGTTATGCTAATTTCAAGTTAACATACCTTTAAAAAACCCGGTTTGTAGATTGTCTTGTTGGCCAATATTTCTCTTGAATTATGTATAAAATCTTGGCCTCTTTAATTTTTAAATTTTGATTTGTAGCATCATAATATTTCTTCTTTACAATTCCATAGGTTTGACAAAATCGCCAAGAGAAAGATATGGTAAATTTCTCAAAACTTGTTTTTTTTTCCCCTTTCAAGAGAGCGAACTTGTATGGCCCACCTGATGTCCAATTTTTCAGATATGCTTATGAAATTTGGACCTGGAATACTATGGTATATATTCTTTCCAATGGAATTGGTGGCACTCAATTTGGATGTTTCTGGCTTTAGATATGATAGTTTTAACAAGAAAACTTATTAAGACTAGTTTCAGGACTGGCCCAAAACCATAGTTTCTAGAGCCTATATTTCATAAATTATAGTGAACTAGACCATGAAATTTTAACCACAAGTAATTTGATATGTATCCTTAGTATCGCAATATTTCACTATTTGAAACATCCAGGATAAAATATTTATAGTGAAAACGACAAGATGACTTGTTTCAGACTATTTTTAGGATTAGTAAAAAAATCCTAATTTCCACAAGCTATATCTATGAAATTATAGAGAACCAGAACCTAAAAATTTTACCACAATAAATTTTATATGTATCCATAGGATTCAAATAATTTCATGTTTTGAAACTATTCCAAGAAAAAATTATAGCGAAAAATACCAAGATGACTCATTTGAAGGAGACAACCCCAAGGATCATATGCTATGAAACCAAATGTTATGCAAGAAACACATAAATAGCATAAAAATAGAAAGCTAAGTAATTCCACACCTTGACAATTAGAGGGAAGAAATAATGTGAATCCTATTTAAGGGGGAAACCTACTTTTACAACAGAACAAATGTACAAGTTGAGATGATTTCTAAAACTAGGTTTCCTTAGTATATATCAGAGATAAAGGGTACAATTAAATTTAAAGTATATAGTTTAAAACACTAATATAACAACAAAAATTTAATAAATCGATATCTATAGATTTATAGTTTAACAAATTTTCTATCTCAAAAAGAGTTCTTAATTCTCAAAAATAGCAAGACTGAGCTAAGGCTAACCCCTAGCTCGTATTTACACAAAACTCACACATCAATCAACCCTTCGATTATTGATTGATTGAAGGGATATTGTCCTCAAGATCCCTATATTTAGGGGCCTATATTTTATGGATCAAATCCCCTTCTAGATTGACCCTCATCAATCATGGATTCAAATTGAAATGGT
Source organism: Picea sitchensis (assembly GCA_010110895.2). Lineage (NCBI taxonomy): Eukaryota > Viridiplantae > Streptophyta > Pinopsida > Pinales > Pinaceae > Picea > Picea sitchensis. The sequence continues at coordinate 44,819 of SNQJ01S0051534.1, read as the reverse complement.
GTTGGATTTGGTGCTTAAAATCATTGAAGGCTTGGAATGCCTTAGATATTTAAGAGGGGACATGATCCATCTTTTCTATAATGTGTATGTTGGTGAAGAATACCCTTGAAATTTGACCTGTTTGAGCAATGGGTTAGTACATCCCTAGATATGCATGAAATAATTAAAATCATAACTAAAATAAGATACATCACACACCCAGTCCTCCAAATCATCTCATTAATAGTCAATTACACAAAACCCAATATATTTATAATAATCATGGTCAAAGTAGGTCTTATGGAGTATAAATTAGGTCATAAGATATAAAAAATGGGCCTCAAGATGCATTAATTGGGAGTCCCATCATCACCCCAAATGTTAATATTTTTCACACCCTTGTGCAATCCAAAAATTCTAATGTATTTGTTGCTACCTCTCTTTCTATTTCATTGCTACTATCCTCTACATTCCTACCTAAATTCATAGGCCATAAATTGAGTAATGGAACCTTTTCTATGATACAACTCATCTCTTTCTACCTCAAATTATTCCCTCTCCTTATGTTCATCTAATTTTGTTGTTGGTGTGGGTTGTAGTAGGAGAGGGGGGTTGAACCTAATCCCAATCCAATTGAGGTTGACCCTCTTCGATGAGTCTTTTCATAGATGAGTCCTAAATAGGGTATCTTGATTATTGTTGGGGAAATGAGGCTTATCCCTTTTGAGGTCATATGGTAATCCATTCCACCTTTTTTGGCATGCTATGGTTGCTTCTTCCTTGGAGAGTCTGATTGTGTCCTCAAAATTGCAAATCACCCTCTTTACTTTTCCTCCAAGATAGGAATAAGATCTAGGTCAGGGACATATGATTGTTAATGAGTTCTTTAGGCCTAATGAAATATGCTATGATACATAGGTGATTGTTCACTTCTTCCTCTATGCACTTTTGTAGTTTATTTTCCCTTGCCTCCTCATTGTGTATCCAAGAGAACAAGGCTCTTATCTAAAATTCCCCTAAATATGAATTGAAAGACCATTTGTAGGGGTGAGATAAGGAAAACTTGTGTAGGTTAAAATCACTAATGTGGTCCCTTTCCTATTTATTACTCTCCTGGTAGGTGTCTATAAATTCCTTATGGGTATCCAACCTATAAGGAAGTTGTTTTTCCAACTTGTGAATTTGGAACCTGTGTTATTGCTCCTCGAGGAATAGGGTATAGACCCTTGTTGGTTTCATTTAGTTGCATGGAAGTTGGAGGAAATATATATATATATATCCTCCAACTTCCATGCAATATTTACAATATTTCCTATATATAAATGTATACTTACAATATTTTTTATTTTTTATTTGATGTTCATTAAGATTACAACAATGTGTATAAATACATGTAAATGTGTAAAGTCAAATATTTTAGACAATCGAACGTGACTTTTACATTAACAGTATAGTTAATTTAAACATAATATAATAAAGTATATTACAATTAATCTCTTCTTGAAAATATTCATCCTCGAGGCATTGGTAAAGATGAATTATTGGATCTAAACTCCTCATTTTCCCAAGTAACTTCATGTTCTGGTAAGTTTTTCTATTTGATCAGATACTCACTAACTGTTCTAAAACACGTGAATTTGGTTCGTACTTATAATATATCTTCAGGAAGTAAAATTAACTTTCCTTCTTCATCTAAAAGATGAAATTCTATTTTTATATGGAAGGTAGGACCCAACTTCTTCAAACAAGAAACATGAAAACTGTCATGCAATTTCCCTTTATTTGGAATATCAAGGGTGTAAGCAACTTGATATATTCTCTTTCAAATTTTATGGGGTCCATAAAACTTAGGAGCCAATTTTTTTTTCTTGTAATTTTTAAGATAACTCTATTTATAAGATTGTAGTCGAACAAACACCAAATCTCCCGTCATAAATTCTTGATCAATTCTTCTTTTGTCAGCTTCTTGTTTGATTCATTTCCTTTCTTGTGCAAGGTAAGATTTAAGAGTGCATAAAATTCCATCCAATGTAGCTAGACCATTTGCTTTCATGAAAATAACTTTGAATTTATAACATTCCTTAACTAAAACTTTGGAATTTATAACATATTCCTTAACTAAGGGAGGTGGAGGAAGCCCACGAGGAGGTTCCTAAAAAATGGTTCTATATTTTCCAAGAATTTTGTCTAATTTCTTGGGACAATCATTTTTGTACTCATTACTAGTTACCTCTATTGCATAACAATGTACAAAATAAGCTTCAACTCCATTTTTAGTAAAATTTTCCATCCTATTAGACGAGACTATTCATGGGGGAGGACATCTAATTCCTTCTAATTTGTATTTTCCCCCATTTTCATAAAATCTTATAAATTGCTCTTGTAAGTTTAATCCAATAGTAACAAGCGTGTCTAACCATTGGGCCCCAAGACAATATATACCCCTCCAATTGGCATAACATACATAGGAGATTTTAATTTTTAGTCATTGGATACTTCTACATTGTGGCATTTCCCATCACATGAAGTAGTCCTATTTCCCTGGATGGAGACTTGAAATTCATAGGTAGGATAAATGATTATGTTTAATTTCCTTGATATATTCATATCTATAAATTTATGTGAACTACCACTATCTATGAGCATTGCTATTTTAGTTTTCTTAACATAGCCATAAAATTTAAGGGTTTGGGGTTGAGAAATACCTGTCATTGTGATGACAAAGAGTGTCGAACTTGCATTTTGATTTCCTGACTCATGGGAATTTCTTGAGTCTCCAATATTTTTTCTTAATCATATGAATATATGTCCCATGATTTATCATCCTTGTCACTATCACTCTTGTCTATTTTGCAATGAAAAAAGGTTTTTATCTTTCACTTATGGATGGGTTTCCAATTGGATGCATTACATTTAAAACGTCAATCTTTATCTTATATTGTATCTGGAGGTAGTTTCCTTTTGTGAGGTGGAATGTATTTGGAACTAGAGTCTTAGAGTGAGCACCATGATGTCTATTGATATGCTTTAATTTTCTTTTCAAAAATTTTGGATTTCTGGCGATCTTGCTTAGTATCCTTAATGTCAAGAAATTCTAGCTCATTTGTATATTTTCCTTCAACCCTGATAAGGCTATTTGAAGAAGCCAATCTTACAATATATTAGAGACATGAGTGGATAACACATGTAGTTCCTAAAAAAATTCCTCCACTATACCAGACTGTTGTAATTGGGCCAGTTTAGAAAAAAAACCCTTTTCTTCTATGTCGAGAAAATGTAGGAAGAAGTTTTTTTTTAATACAACCCAGTCTCTTGCTAGAGATTTGGATTTTTCTCTCCACCATAGGAACCAATCATACATAAAGTCATTTAGATGTATAGATGTGACATTGATTTTTTCTTCATCATGTGAAACTTTGTAATACTTGAAGCATTGTTCAATTTTATTTACCCATCTTGTTGCTTCTCTTGTGTTTGATCCATCAAATTCCATAAAAAAACGTTTTTCCCTAGCCATGCCATTATTATATGTTCCTATGTTGGAAGATTAGTGTGATTGGGGAGGCATCCAATGTGAATTTGAGTTATTGGGGCTTATGTTCCCATTTTCTATTACTTCAAGCTCAATTCCCATGTCATTGTAATTTCTAATACACTCTACAAATCCTTCGTTCAATTTGTTAATTTTGGAATACAAAAAATTTACTAATCCTTCGTTCAATTTATTGATTTTAGCATCTAGTGAAGTTACAAGACCCACACAAAATTATTTAGGACCTTTTCTCAGTTCCAACATGGAGGGAGCATTTTCGTCTTATCATCTTGCCTTCTTCTCTAGTTTTCCGACCTTTTTCTCAGATCTCTTCATTGTTACACATAGGTAAGGATTATTTTAACCTTCTATTTTACTCTCGTGCACCCATCCTTATCAGTGTGGAAATTGTTTCCTTGTATTCATATTCTACTTGTATTCTCTTATGTTATTTTCTTCCCCTTGAGGATTCTTCTTTTCTATCCTTCTTTTTCCTCAACGTATTTATTTCAGGGTTGGGTTTCTTAATAGTTTTTTGTCAGGATATAAATTTTTCTATGTTCAGTTTAACAAAGTACTCCCAATATAACCTGATGGTTTTTCTTTTGAATACATCACAAACTATAATTTTAATGTGGATATGGTGGGATAATGCCTCTTATTAGCCTTTCTTTACCTTGGATCTCGTATCTCTCAAGGATTGTAATAATAAATGGAGGATATCGAGGTTCTCCTCAGGCCTTTGATTAAACACATTTCTTAGCTGGTGCAAAAATTTGAAATTATAAGCATAAAGTATGCATCGTCTCCCTTCATAGTTTATGTACTTCAAAAAGGGTATTCCACCTCATCCCAAGGATATGGTAGGATTTCTCTCTTTAATTGATTTTTATTCTTCTATCGTTCGCCATAACTCAAGAAACATAAATTCTTTGAATCTATGGTAGGTTATATATTTTCCTTGTCCCAAGGTAGACCCATTGGGAGGCCCGAGACTCTATTGATGGATCCTCATTTGCTTATATTTCCATACCTCTTACATTAGTAATGTAGTCTTGATTTCTAATGTTCTAGAAGTTTTGTGCAAATTCTAATGCCACTTTATCATCATACCATGGTAATCTATCAAAGTACACCAAGCAATTTGACTATTGAAACACTTCCACTACTTCAGGATTGATATACGTTGCTATGGAGAAATATCCCATGTAGATAGGTGAGCACTCCCTTCGATATTCCCATGATCCGAGATAGACTATATGATAGACAACAATATATTTTTCCTATATATATACTATATTTGATCCTAAATTATGCTATGAGAAGGAAATATAATAGTTCAAAATTGGTTTCAGGCAGTTGTCCTTGCATATTCCTAGCTGATGCAACTCCATAAATCTTGTTTTATTTCCTATCACCTACTTCTTACACACAAGAGAAAAAACAATACAAATCTCAAACCTTCAAGCACTAGGAATTTCAAGTCTATGCTAGATGTAATATGATCTACTCAAGGAATATCAAATCTACCATTTATTAACATATATAACTGAATAAAACAACAATGGAAGGGAAAAATCATACATATCTATATTAGATGTGGATAAATAGTACATAAATCAAATTTTACTTCGAGTCCTAATTGAATCCTCTCCTATATTTGTTCTCCAACTCCTCCTTAGCCCTCACATATGCAAGGGCAACCTGATATTAAGACTAAATACAAGAGAGCTTGTCTTAAACTTTGTACCATAAAATTTCTTCTCAATTCTTCCTCTCTCTCTCCCTTGAAATTATTTCCTTTTATAGGTTGATGGAAGAGTCTAGGGGATGCTTCTATATCTCTATAACTCAGTGAACTCTAAGTCTAGTACAATTTTCCAAGTTCCTTATGCTAGATCGACAACTCGCCTAGCATGATCTCCTCATAACTCATCAAATCTACAAGGTGATATGGGTGGTACTGGGATGCTAGTGATGAAACTAGATATCAATAGCACCTTACCAATGGTGTAACATGAGACTGATCACAACTTTATATGCATGCAAGGCATGACCTCACTCAAAATATGAGAAATCCAAGGTAGAATATTGTGTCTCAACATGAAAATGTCAGTAGGTCCTCCATGTGTCTCTAGGGTGAAAAATAAACACATAATAGATGCCCCCTAATGTGTGAGTTGAAAATAGGAACCAATGGTTGAAACATATTATAATATCCATAAACGTTAGGTAGTGTAAGCAAGGAGCTAGGAGATCAAGGAGCCAATGAGCACTTGCAATTAGTTGTCAACCAAACATAGATATAGTTCATCCCCGAGGTAGGAATACCCATGCTTAGAAGAGAAACAAAGCATGGCCACCAACAAAATACACCATGGATCCATGAAGTGAAATGCAATACCACGACCATGAAAAATTACATAGTTGATTCATGTCATCAAATATATTATAGCCATGTGAAAATACAATGTGGATCTACATCATAGTATATGTTAGGAAGACATCGAGCACCAAGGAGAGTGCTCTTTTAGTCTTATAAGTACTAATAAAATAGTGATATACTCTATTGAAACTTGGGAGGGGTAGAATGAATGAGTGATGCCCCCTAGGTCCAAGGTCTTTGCCCCAACCTTGATGCTAAAATTCTACATCATGCAAATAAATGAGCTAATGTAAGGAATTGTATAATTTTTTTTATTACAGATCATTGATGAAGACCATTACTAGAAGCGAGGAGACCCACCAATGATGAAAATGGACCCCAAGGTACCTATTGTTGGTTGTGGAGTCTGATTATATTCTCGATTCATATGTTTTTGTTTTCAACTGCGTTTATATCCCATGAAGACTATACACCCCTCCATGCAGGGGGGTTGCAGGGGGGGATTTCCCCCCTTAGGGGATCTGGAGGGCTCATCCCACCGACTGGGGGGTTTGGGGGCCAACGAGACCACAACAGGAAGCATCCCCCGAGAGAGAAATTTCCCTATAAAATATTGTAATTTCATAGTCAATATGGACCATTCATTATAAGGTCGCAGATCTAATGGTAAAATTTATCTGAGAGTTTTTGTTTCCTAGAAGGAAACCCTCTTTTATGAGGGAATTGTATGTTGTTTATGGAGCCTGATTATCTACCTGACTTAGAGGTCTTTGTTTTCAGCTTTGTTTATACCCCATGAAGACTTTACACCTTGGAAGAATGTACACTCCTCCACACGAGGGAGTGCAGGGGGGGTTACCCCCCTTGCGGGGTTCGGGGACAAGCGGGCCCCCGACAAGGGTTTGGGGGTGAAGCCCTCAAAGGAAAAAATTCCTTGTAAATGTATATTGTAATTTCATTGTAAATCTGGACTGTTCATTATAAGGTCACAGAACTGATGGTAGAAGTTATGTTAGGGTTTTCTTCCCTAGAAGGAAACCCTCTTTTATGAGGGAAATGTATTGTGGCTATGTATTATTGTGAATCTTGTATTCTAAGTGAGGATACTGTGAGATAAATAAGAGGAATTTATAGCATGTGTGTTGTAGGTTGTATCCCTTCATTTGTTGGATAATAATAAAGGAAGGACCTGAATATTTCTCTACTGGATGTATCCCACACTAGGTGAACCACGTACATATATGTCTCTATTGTATTGTGTATCTTATGTGTTTTATTTTGTTTCTCCATGATCTTGTTTTTCTAACAACTGGTATTAGAGCGAAAGGTAACTCACATGAAAAGAGGGTTCCTAGTTCGAGTGGGAACAATGGCAGAAGATGGAAAGTTTAGGGTCAAGAAATTTAATGGCCAAAACTACCAGTTATGGAAGATGCAGATGGAAGATTATTTATATCAGAAGGATCTATTCCTACCATTGGGTGGAATAGAAAGGAATTCGATGGCCATGAAGTATGAAGAATGGGAGGTTCTTGGTAGAAAGGCTCTACGAATGATAATGTTGAGCATGGAATCGTCGATGGCTATCAATATTTCGAAAGAAAAGACAACAAAGGAGCTTATGGACACATTGGCTAAACTATATGAAAAACCCTTGATGTCCAATAAGGTATTTCTAATGAAGATATTATTTAATATGAATATGTTATAAGGTGGGCATGTTGTAGATCATTTAAATGAATTTAATATGGTTACTAAACAACTAAGTTCTTTAAAAGTGTACTTTGATGAATAGGTCATGGCTCTTCTAATATTGTGCTCATTTCTAGAAAGATGGAACGACTTGGTCATGACTGTAAGTAACTCTGTCTTTGGTTCAAACACTTTAAAATTTGATGATGTTGTTTGTGTTACCCTTAGTGAGGAAATTCGATGGAAAATCACAAGTGAGACATCAGGTAATCCGTTAAAAATGGAGAACAAGGGAAGAAAAAAGGATAGAGGAAAGGGCTCAAGGACCCGCGGGAATTATAGGAAGGGAAGATCCAAATATAGATTTGGAAAGATAGAATGCTGGAATTGTGGGAAGAAATGTCATTTGAAGAAAGACTGCAGAGCTCCAAAGAAACAAAGATATGGTTAATAGGAGAAAAATCAGGAAGCAAATGTAAAAGGTGATGTGTTACAAGATGCTTTGATTCTTTCTGTAGATCATATTTTTGAATCTTCGTTAGTATATTCAGGGGCTTCATTTCATGCCACGCCCCATAGGAAACATTTTCTAGATTATGTTCAAGGTGATTTTGAACAGGTTCATTTGAGTGAGGATGCACCATGCAAAATTGTTGGAATGGGAAAGGTAAAAATAAAGCAAAGCAATGGAAACCAATGGTTGTTAAAAGAGGTAAGACATGTTCCAGATCTAAGGAAAAATATAATTTCAACAAGGAAGTTGGCAAGTGAAGGTTGTATATCCATATTTATAGATAAGGTGTGCAAGGCCACCAAAGGAGCATTGGTGATAGTAAAAGGAGAGAAAGTAGGTACATTGTATTTATGTACTGGTAATACTGACTCTTCTATCTCTTTAGCTCTACAAGAGTGGATACATAACTGTGGCATCATAGGCTTGGACACATGAGTGAGAAGGGTATGCAAATACTTCAAAAAATAAATTTGTTTCCATATATTAAACAAATTGATTTGGATTTCTGTGAGCGTTGTGTTTATGGAAAATAAAAGAGAGTCATATTTATCAGAGCCAGAAAAGAAAAGAAGAGTGAAAGGTTAGATCTTGTGAATACATATGTATGGGGACCAAATCATGTATAATCTCTTGGTGGATCTCGTTATTATTTTACTTTTATTGATGATGCAACTAGAAAAACTTGGGTGTATTGCATTCGACACAAATCTGGTGCTTTTGATACTTTGAAGAAATGGAAAGCTTTGGTTGAGAATGAGACAGGAAAAAGGTTGAAGTGTCTCAGATCAAAAAATGGAGGTGAACATTACAGCAAGGAGTTTGATGATTATTGTTTATACCATGGGATTCGTAGAGAGAAGATAGTTCTAGGAACACCACAAGAAAATGGTGTGTTAGAAAGGATGATTAAGTCAAGCATGGAGCGTGCAAGGAGTATGAGATTGCATGTTGATTTTCCCTTACAGTTATGGGCAAATGTTGTAGATATTGTTGTTTACTTAATAAACATAGGACCTTCAATTTCTTTGCATGGTGGAATTACAGAGGAGGCATGGACAGGTAAAAGGTAAACTATTCTTTTTTGAAGACTTTCGGTTGTGAAGAATTTGTCCATATTGATAAAGAAAATAGAACAAAGCTTGAGGCAAAATCCAATAAGTGTACCTTTATTGGATACAGTGTTAATGATTTTGGTTATCTCTTATGGGATTATGAAAATCACAAAATCATTAGGATTAGGGATGTCATATTCAATGAGAAAGTCATGTACAAAGATCAGTTGCAGGGAAAGAAACAGGAAAAAAAAAAACCAAAATACACAATGCTTGATGAGATCATTGAAAAATAAATTCCAAAGGAACCAGAAAATTAAAATGTACAACAACATGAGCAGCATGTACCTCAAAATCCTACAAGTGTTGTTAGAATATCTACCTGGTTAAGTAGACCCCATGAATGATACTCTCCTTCATTGTATTATTTATTGTTGATTGGTTCTTGTGAACCAAAATGTTATGAAGAGGCAATGCAGGTAGACACCAAAAAGAAGTGGGAGCAAGGAATGAAAGAGGAAATGGATTCCCTGGTAAATAACCAGACT
>SNQJ01S0051534.1:0-16436 GCA_010110895.2 Picea sitchensis | reverse complement strand
GTTATACAATAAAGTGGAATTAACTTTATGGGAAAGGGACATATTACTGTATCATATTGATGGAAAGTAAAGATTACAACCTGAGCCTTGATGTTGCAAACTTCCTTTCGATGGCCCTTAACTCTGACACACACACTTGCTCACTTGCATGAAGAAGATAAACCACCTTTGATAAACTTGTTGGGATTCTTAGCTGTTGTAGCATCAGTCCTTCACACAATCATTTTCACTAATTCTCCAATGAATCTCTTGCTTGTTTGCTTGCTAACCTTTTCCATGAGAATCCCCTCAATATATAGGAGAGAATGAATTAGTTACTTGGGTAAGAATGATCCCAAAATATCAGGAAATCCAGTACTTAGATAACCATTTGAATGCCATCTCATCCTTCTAGAAGATTCCCTTCTAGAAGCTTCGAGAATTCCTCTTTTTCCCTTCTTTAGAAAGTGTTCGCACCCTAGAAGTTATACACAGTGCGAACTTCTCGCACCCTGGCTTAAGGTAGCCTACGAGAATCATACATTCTCGCAGGAAACTATACTAGAAGCCTGCGAACCTTCTTCAAAAATGATATTTTTGGAAAGAGAAGAAAGTAATTTTTCTCAGGAGAAAGTTCTAATGAAGAGCCTAAGTGCACCATAATCAATACATCATCATGACGACCAAAATTATGGGTAACATCAGGCCCCCTTCTCCTAAGGCTGCGTGACCTCTCGTTCAAGGGTCTTCAATCCCGAGATGAATTGGCTCTCCTAAACCTTGATGGTTTTGTTTTGTATTTAAACACAGGCCCTTTAGGCTTTCTGGCGTAGGTTCGATGGCCCCCGCGACTTTCTCCTTCTCCCTTGCGAAAAATATCATATTTGATGCTATCTCCTTTTTCTCTTGGCCCCTCTTTATATGTGACCTTAGGCGGTGACCTCATGCAAACATGCAATTGCGGCCATGCTCAAAGATGGTTTGGAACCAAACTACTTTTCCCCTCACAATTCAACTCGAGCCACCACATGTACTTTTTACAAAACAATGGTCTCGTTTGTGGCCCGCCCTTGACTTCGTAAAGCCCGAGAACCTCCCATCCCCGCAATGCGAGGTGACCATTGAACTCGCGATATTGATGGTGCTTCTAAACAGAAAATCGATAACTACCTCTTGGGAACCAAAAGTTCAGATTTACCTCTCCCAGATCGACGGTTGTGGTCGTTTTGGAATTTTGGACTTCAGAATTCTCAAATATCAAAATTTACTTCCCTCGAGACACATGGGATTCTACCATGTGTCCTTTTGAATTGGATGGTGGGGAATTACTTCAGAATATCTGATGATCGACGTTTACTTAGGGTCCTTACCCGAATTCCACAACTTCATCCCACATGTTCTCCTGATCTGATTTTTTAGGTCTACTTCGGACGATCCGACAGTCGACGTTTACTACAGGTCCTTACCTAGAATCCACAGCTTCACGCCACCTATTCTCCTGATTTGATGATTCAGGTCTACTTCGTATGATCCAACAGTTGACATTTACTTCAGGTCTCCGTCTCTCCAGGCTTCAGGAGTTTCAACTATCAACTAAAAAATGTAACTAGACACGTATTCCAATCAGGCGAGTGACACGTGTCATGTCCTATCTGACATTTCAATCATATGCATGCTCAAAACCTACTGACACATGGTGCATATCCCATATGTCCACGTCATCCCCAGTGACGTTCGCAAGCCATGTCACTTCAGAAATTTTGGGGTCCACATCACCTCCTAGTGACATCATCGTGCCCCACCACTTCGGCTCTTCGGGCTTTGGGAATTCGGAAGTTTCCACACTAGCACACTTCCAATTTTCCCGAACTCTGATTTCCCGAACCAGCCAGACTGTCACCATGTGTCTCCCTCATCAGAAGGCCCATATTAACCCCGGACTTCAAGACTTCAAAAGTTACCCCTGGAAGGATTGATGACTGCAATTCCTTTGGGCCTTCAGACTTTGGAAAACTCAAACTTCAACTCTTTTTCTGAAATGTTTTTATCTGAAGCTCACGATCTACTGACGAGTGTTTCCCATAGATCGACGACTACGATTTCTTTGGGTCTTTGTACTTCGGAGAACTCAAATCTCAACCTTCTCTTTTCCCTGAAGTGCATGGATTTCTGCCACGTGTCCTCCTATATCAGACAGTTGCAATTCACTTTAGATCTCTGGGGTCCGTAAATCTCAATTCTCAACTTCTCCATGCTCGCCTTTTCCCATTGTTCTTTCACCTGGATCACATGATCGGTTGATGCGTGTCCTCCTACATATTGACGGTCCCCGACTACTTCTTCTATTCGGAGGTTCGTAGCTCGAGTACTAACATGTCACATCACTGCATGCCTTTCAATTTTCAGGGGCACGTATCGGTGGTTTGGAGTAACCTACTTTTCACCCTACAATTATCCTGATGCTAACACGTAACCCCTTGGTGAAACTGTGGTTTGGATTGTGGGACCACCTTGGTAAATTATCTCTCATGCAACTTGGTTCCCCACAATGCCTCATGTCCGTTGATCTCTCTCTCCCATGGGATTCGACGATTGTGACCTTAACCCTTGATTTCTTTACATCGAATGACCCCTGTTCACCTGTCCTTTGATTCAATGATCCTGGATCTCTCCTGAATTTGAAGGGGGATGGTCACGATCCTTCAAACCCCTTTCAACTGATCTCTGATGATCTAACTCCTGCGTAAATTCTGCAACGCCATTCCTCCTTAGATTTTCAACTTCACAATCAGAATTTGATCTCAACCACGAGACTCTGACCAACAGACCCGACCCATATCGGCCTGTTGTTTCAACTAGAAGATCTGATACCAATCTATAACATACCCGACCACCCATAGGTCAGGCTACACCACTTAAATAGGATGAAACACACCCAACCACCCACAGGCTAGGCACGTTGCAGTCCCAAGACTCAATTCTCTGATCTCTAATTCAAAGACAAATGGTTTCTCAACAATGTTAGGAGCATGCACACCACATGCATAAGACAAGATCCATGCCACAACATAAAAGAGATAAACATTGTTCCATGCACAACAAATAACCAGCAGACGTGCACATTAGAATACATAATAATACATATCTCAGAGATAATTAAATACACAGTGGAATACATTAAATAAATAAATAAAAAAGCACTTATATTTGCAAGTAAATGTTCACCAATTGACTACAGATGAAGGACATTCATCCCAAACATAGATGTTGTTGTTAATTTACTCTCAACAGTAGGTCACCCCCGAGCCAGGGCTATGAATTCACAAGGACGGGTCCTAGGCCAAGTCTAAATACACAGTAGTTGGCTAAGTAGCTCTCAGGTTTCCCAACCTCAAAACAATCATGATTTCCAACTCTCTTTCCCCTCAACCTACACAACCCAAAGAAATGAACACCTTTCTCTGCCATGTAGTCCGTGAGGTTGTTCCATTTCTCTCCAGGGATCCAGTGCTACTGGTAAGAAAATCTCCCTACTAGAAATTCCAAGGACTCTGAGTTGTGGACAGTTCCATCTGAACTGCCATCAAGTTGATGCACACATACATCCATTCCCTCCTGGAATGATCAGTAAATCATTACATCCATTCAACGATGGCTCTCCTCTTCCTTCCATTCATTTCCATGCTCAACCCAAGAGCACACAAACTAGTAGTAGTGAGTAAAGAGGAATAAGAATGATTGAACCAGTGAGAAGAGGATGAACCAAGGGAAGAACGACCCCAAAACAACCCCCAAGGGATGTTTAAATAATTACATGAAGACAAGAGCCACATGGCCTCCCTCCCAAGAAGCTCATGTAACCCCCTCTTCTGCATAAAATCAATTATGGGTAAATAAAATAATAATAACAAGACTTAGCCCCTCAATCCCCCTATCTCGTGGAATTATAGCCCCCTATCTCTTTTGTCCTTGTCGATCTTGCAGCCAACGGTGTATTTTATTAATGCATAGGAAGTGCTACATTTCCTAGGCACTCTGGCCCCTTTTCAACTTTACCGAATCACCAGCCTAAGTCATATTTACATAATACATTATAGTTTATAAGGGTTAGAACCAAGATGTTACAAAGAGAAAGCACCAAAATATCTCAAAGATGGTGGATCAGTGAGTGGTAGGCTGAGTGGATCATTAAAAATAGGATTCCCATAAGATGCAAGGATTTATATGAAGGTTGTGACCGTTTCTTCAACATGTTGGCCACTTCCAGGAGCGATGCTCCTGGTTTCATAAGTGTGATCCACGATCATTAATTCGTAATAAATATTATGTTGAGTTTCCTAAACGTCAAGTTCCATACCTTGTATACTGTGAAATATTTGATCCTAAGGCCGAATACGAAAGTCAAAGAAACACACTCCTACGAAAACTAAAAGAAATCAACCAAGCAACAATAGGCTCAAGGATCTTCTGAAGATGGGATATCAAGCTGCCAATGAAGAAGTGAGAAGTAGTTACCCCAACCTCCACGTAATATCCCTTCTCGGTTCAAGGAACCCTTAATTTTGCGGGATCTCCCTCCAAGGGTACTGATAGTGTGATACGATGCATGCCCTAGGTACCATGGGAATCCCCTTATATTCACCTATGTAGGTACCTAGGAAAGGCCACTACGGTTACCAACTCGCATTTAGCCTCTGGGTGGGTACAGTCGACAGTCGTAACTGAATGTATGGGAAGGATATCAAAGTTTGAAGCTCTTCAAGAGAAATGAACAAGTGGACTGGTAAGACTCTAGAGTACCTCGAACGAATTTAGATTTCACGAAGCACTGAGACCAAATGAAACCAGTGGTTCCTCAAGAAAAACCTCCAATATATGCTTTTTCCACTACGATTGGTTAAGATTTGGAGGGGTAATCTACGATTCTCTCCCACATGCAACCTGGTGTTTAGCCCTTGTGTGAGAGGGGGTTCTTGGATATGCTTATACAAAATTTGGATTTGTACGCTCTTTAGTGCTCTACATTCTATTTTAGTATTGGAAAATTTACTCACTTCACCTATTCCAAATACCCTAATCCTGTACTAATTTTGGTGTGCTAAAATCAAAAAATGTTCTAGTTGATTTTATTATCGCGTGGTTGATTTTAATGGATTTTAACTCAAAGGATTCATGTAGATGAAACCGATGACGTGTAAGAGACTTGAATCCAATAGAATGCAAAAAGGATGATATGAAGTTCATTATTTTCGATGAATCCTATGTATGGGAAGGATAATATTTCTATTCTTCTTAACAAAAGCAAGCACTCAAAACAATGCAACTTTCAATTTCTGGGATCAAGAAGATGCCAAACTACAAATCAATGTTTCCAAAAACTGAAATGCACATGAAAAACTAGCTTTTTTCCAAACATAAACCAAAACAAACTTCCTAATGAATTCAAAATGTATTTGTTTGATTATGTATGTAAGGATATATGAAAAATTTTCACTTCTTAACTTTTAGATGAAAGATATCTATGTTTCATACAAAGAACTATAAGGAAAAAATAAATCAAACAAAGCACACTCAAGAATGATGAGGACTGAAAGAAAACAAGTAGGAGATAACATGTTCAATAAGGAACTCAAATATGCAAAAGAGAAACAAGATAAGCACTCATGAAAATCCTCAATACAATGAGCAACAAGAAACATAAATCAATTTGGTTTGTGGTAAGCATAAGATTCCTAATCATCCAGAAAAAATGAGATGTTTCAAATAAACACAAGAATGCTCAATACCAAGAAACCTTTGCAAACCCTAGGTGATGAAAAATCCCAAACAAACAAGAAATCTGAAAGCTTTGCGAGATGAAGATTAGAGAAACTCAAACGCATGAAGAAGAAAGGGATCATGTTAACCCCAGGGGACCTCAACTAGGAGAAAATTTAAAAAACTCAAGGGAGAAACATAAATGAGTGACAACTGTCAAATTGTTAGGTAAACATTGTCAAATACAGTCAAGGAGTCTCTTGGAAAAAATCCCCTCGAGATCAGACTAAGAAAGATCAAGCAGAAGGAGGCAAAAAAGCCAAAACAAGGGGAATGGAGCCCATTTTCTCAAGAATATAGGGCACCAGTTAGGGGAATGGTGCTCTATAGGAGTATTTTGGGGGGCTTTGGTGAGGTAAATGGTGCCCTAGTATGAACTACAAGGGAGTTTCACCCTCCAAAAAAGTTCAAAAAATTCCTCAAAAAGGATAGAAACTCAGAAAATACAATCAATGACTCTATGATCTCTTCAGTGAAGAAGAGAGAAGGGGAAGTAGATCATAATCAAGAAACAAACAATATCTAAAGTGTAGGAAAAGGTTTGAGATGATCCAAGGAAAGACTATTCAAATTCCTTCCCTAGTGGAGTCGCCAATTTCTGTTATGGAATATTTCCCCTGTGGACAGGTGAAATCTCCCTTGGATTATATACCCCTATACCAAGACAGAAACACTACAAATGGACACTAACATCCCTTTGAATTCGATTTAACCAATCATAAAGAGAGAGGGAGAAAGGATTTGATGCACCTTGTTTCAAATTTTGTCCTCGTTGCTTCCACTCCAAGCTTGATCTCCAAACTCCCTGGCACAACTTAATACCTGCAATAGACAACAAAGAGAAACCACCACCCCCTTCTCTAGTTGATTAGATCAAACAAATTCATCTATGACGATTGAAGCGACAATAGACAAGAACATGCATTAATACACAAAATTGAAGGAAATAGGCTAAGTATATTCAAATGAGAACCCAAAGAGAATACTTACAAACCATGGATGATGATGCAACACTTCTCCAAGCTCTCCTCATCCAGCCCTTGCATGAATATACAAATATCATAGGGTTGATATCTAAAAGCTTCCCCCTTTCACCTTGGAAATCCCTCAATATATAGGCTTGAGAGGCACAAAAAATGTGAAAAAATGAGGGGTATGGTTGAGGATATGGCTCATTGAGGCTTGGATCAGATCCTAGGATGAGGTCCAAGCATGAGGGTCGAGCACAACTAACCCCATCTCAAAGATATGGCCCATAGATAAAGGTGGAGGACATCCCCCGTTTCGCTCAACAAAAATGGTGCTCCCCCCCAGTGATATATAGGGAACCATCCTAGCAATGTAGCTCCCCTATAGTGGTAGAGGGTGCACCATGTTTGCACCCCCAATATGGACAGGGGGGCACCACCCTTCATAAATGCTCAAAAAAGGGTCGAATTTTCCAAGGAAAAAGTGTCTTTTGACCTAGAAATGATGGTTTTCCTCCTTGCATATGAATTAGGGGTCATGAACAATTTTTTTAATGGTGTCAAGGGGTGGCGACATCTCACAAAGTGAATGCGAAAATTAGGAAGGTGCATATGACACTTGCGACAGTGAATGTGACACTTACCAAGGTGCATATGTCACTTTGTGAAAGTAAAGTGTAAAATTTTGATGTGTAACACATATGACATCGACAATGGATCATGATTTCATTGGTGATGACCAAGATCCTTGGTTGGAGACTATCAATGGGCTCTATTTTCCATGAACCATCAAAATGCATAGTTCCTTGTACATAGGTGTGTGGTATGAGTGATTTTTGTTTTGCATATATTATATCCCCAAAATCCAAAAATATTTTCTTTTTTGATATTTCACTACACATTTTGACCCCGGGAATCTAGTTTACAAGTATTTATAGGATTATGGGGATTTTTTTTATGGAAATAGTGATTGCCACGGAACTTGAGGTACGTGTTTTCAAACTGGAATATAGGGATAGTTTTTTCCTTGCGATACAATATTTCATTATTAACCATCCATTTTGTCATCACAATGCCTTAGGTTCGATATCATCATTTTGCGACATTACCCATTCCATTTTTGCACATTGTAACTTGTATGGTAGTGCCTACCCTCCATGGGTTCCCTAGTTAGCACATGGATTTCCCTTTGGTGCCCATACTATGATTTCTCATAGGCCCAGGAACCCTCTAGTAGTCCTGGCATGACTTGACATTGTGACTTATTTTCTTCTCTTCATCTATATTTTGGCCATATCCCGAGGTTTCATATTTTATGTTTCTTTATGGTCTCCTATGCATTTGTTTCTTGTGTCATTTACCCCACCATTACATTATTGTTTTCCCAAATCCCACTTACCTCTATTGTAGTAGCCTTTGACCGTATGTCTCTTTCATTATTTGGCCTCTATTTTGCATCCACCTACCCATGAATACAACAATTACTAAGAGTGGATCTCTCTTTTCAGTACTTGTTGCATTCATCTTGATTAGGTCAGTTCCATGCACTAGGAAAATAGGATCATGTTGTTAAGCCACTCGTTATTTCTATATGAGTATACTTTATCTCTTTTTTGAACTCATTAAAGGACACAAAAAATACACTATTGAGTAAACGTTTATCTCTTTTTTGGGTTGATTAAACAACACGAAAAAGACACATTTCGAGTACACTTTTACCTGTTTTTTAGACTGATTAAAAGAAATGAAAAATACATCATCACGAGTATATTTTTAACTCTTTTTGGGATCATTGAAACTAAACAAAAATTGCACTACCGAGCATACTTTTATCTCTCTTTTGTGCTCGTTAAAACATGGAGACACTAAAAACCAAAACAAAAAAGTGGATTTTTTTTTTTACCGTTGATCTATTTTCGAACTAGTAGCGTTAGTTGAGTCACCCTTGAACATGGAACCATTTTTAGTAATCATATTATAGTTGGGTTTAAGATTTCCTAGGATTCGTCCCAGTAATATGATTCACATATACTCTTCTGACTGGTTATTCTTCCAATCATCATGGAGAGTGCTTCAATAAATATTGCGTTGTTGCACTATATTTTTTTAATCTCTTGAGTCATGTTTCCAAGTCATATTATGCCGTGTTATATTTTCAAGGGAAGTTTAAGCCTGATTTAGTTGTCTGTTGTTTCCTTGACTTTTTGAATCGGTCATCCCTATGTCAGTTTTACTTGGTGAATCTATCTCTTCATATCATCTCTCGATGTATATTTTGTGTCGATTGGTGGAGGATACTTTAAGGCCCTCCTTCAATGGATCTCTTCCTATCAACTTCAACACATTATCAAGGAGAGGGATATAGTAACCAACTAGTACCTTGGAGCTTATAGTCCTTAGTGGCAAGCCTCTTCGTAATTGATAATGGGGTCTCCTCGTTGACTCCTGATCAATTGATTCCATGATTGTTCAACATCAGATACTATATTCACACTCATTAGATTGTACTAGGTACCTTTGGATCCATCTTCCTCATCGGTGGGTCCCCTTGAGTTTGTTAACGACATACCTCAATGATGATTAATTAGATGGTTTCTATTATGATCGAAATAAACTCATATATGCGCATGTTATAGATTTGTACCATCAAGGTTTGGGATGAAGGCCTTGGGATTGGGGCCACATCATTTATTCAAAACATCGCCTCCCAAGTTGTGATGGATTATATCACTTGTATATGAGTACTTTGAAGACTTAATGGGCACTTTCCTCAGTCTTCATTGTCTTCCTAATGTACAAGTTGTGACATAGATCCACATTGTATTTTTTCGCGGCTATAATCTTATTGATCACATGGATCCACTGTGTATTATTTTGTGGTGGTGGTCTTGAATTTCATGTCATGGATCCACATTGTATTGTTTTGAAAACAATGCTTTGATACTCTTCAGAGTCTGATTATGTCTACCTAGGGGATGGTCTATATCTATTTTTATACTTGGTGTTCTATTGCAAGAACTTTTTGACCTCCAGACCTATTTTCTCTCTCCTCATGCTACCTCACTGTTGGTTATTGCTTTCTTTCCTTAAGTATCCCATTTGAGTTTATTGACACAGGGTTCATGTTTGTTTGGGTTTCCAACAAATCCTTTAAAACTATCGACCCTCCCGGTAAACTAGAAGGCAACACAGTGCATGGGGTGCACTGTGTTGTCTCAGCCGAGATATTCTTAATGGGTGGCTACAATACTCATGTGTTTTCAGCCTAGGATTGAGTGCGAGAGATGAGGAATGTATATTGAAACTCTATTATAACTTGTAACCACAATGTACTGTTATTTATGATTATGTGGTAAATGTAACAACTCTTCATTCAGCATAGAAATATTTCCTTGAAGAAAATAAAGAAACACATGCATTCAATCACATAACACAGATGTTAGCATGGTTCACCCCCTCCTGGACTATGTCCACAAATATTTGGCTCTTCGCTCTTTTATTATAGTAGTTTCTCATTACAATGTCATGTGCTTTAAAACCCTTCTCAGTTGGGTAATATCTATAGGAGGAGGACTAGACCACACCAGGCTCCTTAGCCTACGAAATTACCCTCAAGATCTATCCTCCTCAGTCCCCTCTAGCTCAACAGCTTACAAAAATAGTTCATACAGCAAAATGATACCTCTCGACTCTCTACAACTGTTCTCTCTATAATAATGACTGGTTACGACTATCTACCCCCACTCTGAGACCTATGTATCTCTATTTATACGTTTCTATCTCTTTAGTTGTTACAATACATTAAAAAAACCCTAACCCTATCATCGTCAGGTATTCCCAGCATGCGTGCGTGCTTCTTTTCCTTCCAGATGTTGCTTTCCTCGTGCATGCCTTCTTTCCAAAAATTGTATTTCCTTCTGCTTTGGCCTACTTCCAACAGGACCCCAACACTAACCTTTGTGTGTTTTTTCAATCTCCTTGGTGACCGCCTAGAAATTTTCCTTGATCTTTGTTGCTTGTGTTTGCACCTGCATGGTCTTCTCCTTGATTGTGTCTACTATTTGGATTACAATTTCGTCACTGATAAATCCTCAATCTAGTTGGCACAATTAATGCGGCGTCCCGTTGGTCCTTTCCAGCATTCAATTATTCATAACTCTCTCTTTTCGTATTGCTTTTTCCATATTTACGTTTCCCTCTTGTTTCTATGGTGACTTGGACATTGGTCTTGTCCTCACCGAGTTTGTATTCCTAAGTGTGCATGCTCCTTAATCCTTTGATGCATTGTACCTCTGTTCGTACCATTTAATATCTTGTTTTATTTTTATTGCGTGGTGGCTTTCAGCTTGTGGGTGGTTGACTGTCCTTTTACAACTTCATTCGATTCTCGTTGATCATCCCTCTGATTTCTGCACCTACTAAGTCTTTCAACTATACAGCTCCTCCATCTGTAATATTTTTTAGTTCGTATGGTCCTAGCCAGAGAATTTTGAGTTTTCCTGGGTATTGGATGGATTTGTTGTCATACATCAACACTAAATATCCTTCCTTGAAATTTTTCTTCTTGATGTGTCTATCATGCCAATATTTATCCCTTGCTTTCTAAACTTGTTGGTGGAACTCTACTAAGATTCAATCCTCCTCCATGGTCATCAACTGGTTTAGTCTCTCCCTTACTGCACCTCATTTTGTCATGTGTGTAATTGCTGCTATGCACAACCTGGGTACCATAAATTCTAATGGAACCACCACTTCTTAACCATATACCAGTTTAAATGGCATGTGCCATGTCAAGTTCCAGGGATGATTTTAGGGGCTAAATTTCTCTCATGGGCTAATTTTCCATGGTTTTTCCAAAAACGATATTCACTATTCTAAAAATGATTCGCCCAAATTCTATAGGATAAAATTATTTTACCTTAAAAATCACCAAAATTTTATAAAAACTATATAAAATCCTTAGAAATTTGAATATTTTTACAAAAATATCGCCAATCATTTATAGTTGGCATATGAAGGATTAGTAAGATTCGTCAAGGTTTCTACATTTTAAAATAAATTTCCATCCTTAAAATCATCCCTCATTGTCAACTTATTGCACATCTACCTGTAGGCCCGCAATATCGTTGGTATTTTAAGGTCCCAATCATCCCTGTTGACATTACCGATCTCCGTCAGTGCATTCTCAAGAATTTTGTTGAAGGCCTCTACTGTGTCGTTTTCCTATGGGTGATATGGTGTACTTTTCTGATGATGGACTTCAAAATCTTGAGTCATAGCGCTAATAGTTTTGTTTATGAAGTGTGTGCCTTGGTCGCTCATCAAAACGCGTGGGCACCCAAATTGAGTGATTACTTGTTCAAATAGAAAGTTTGTTGTTGTTTTTGCACTACAATCCTTCATTAGTGCTTCTTCCGCCCATCTTGTTAGGTATCTTGTTGCGGTGATAATGTACCTTTCTCCTGTTCTTTTCACTGGTGGGTTGATTGCTCCCACAAATTCTATTGATCATTTATCGAATTCCTACAATGTTACCTATGGTCATAATGACACTCATCCTGTCTGTTGGGTTTACCTACTCTTTGACAGACATCGCATCTTTGATAGTAATCCTTCAAGTCTTGCTAAATGGTCAGACACCATAGTCCTGCATGCAATACCTTCTGCGTGGTAGCTTTTACTGCATAATGCCCTCCTTCTATTCCCTCATGGGCTTCTTCTAAAACTCGTGGTCTTTCATGTTCTAACACATATCTTTGCAAGATGTTATCTGCACCCATTTTGTATAAGTTTCCTGCAATCAGTTGATAGTCTGCAGCCCGGACTACCGGATTTTTATTCTGCGTTGTGTTGTATTCTGGTGGCGCAATACCTATGCTCAAGTACTGAATAATATCTGAAAAGTATTCATCAACGATCTGAACTGAAAATAACTGTGCATCTGAAAATTTGTCCTCTAAAATCGTATGTTATTCTCCATTTGTGACCCTAGATAGGTGGTTAGGTCCTGCATTCAATTTTCCTGTCTTGACTATTACTGTTAGGGTCCTAACTCACACATAGGTAGAACAATATATTCAGATGTAATAAAGGTCAATATTAATAAGGCCTTTCAATAAAACAGAATAAGGCGAATGTAAGAAGACCTAATAGAAGCTTTCGCTTCTAGAAGGATCTTCCTCTAGATGCTTCTTTTTGGTATAAATAGGAGTCGAGGGTTTGAGAACCCTAACTTGGATATTATTGTAATAGAGCTCTGCTCAACTGGAGGTTGCCCCCTCGAAGAGGCCCGTGAACATTGCTTTTAGATTCAAAGTGTTATTTATGTTATTATTCTCATATCATTTCAGTGTTATTGTGGTGAATATTCTGGTTATATTGTTGTTATTCTGCCATTACTAGTATTTTATTTCTGTTATGCATACATTTTATATCTGGTATATTACAAGTGGTATCAAAGCACTTTCCTTGGCAGAAAGTGTGGGTTAAATTTTTTTTTCAAGGTAGAGACGTATTCTGGCATCTTTAAGCCACAAGGATTTGTCGTTTCACGCATAAACCCGCGGTTGAGGGATTCATACACGCACGGAATACAAGTGGTACTTAAGTGCACATCTGTTGGCCACCCTTGTAACCCATATTGGTACCCCTTCGAGTAGTAGTGCATCATACAAGACCTGTGTATGGATCGGCCAATATTACCTGAAGCCCTCTTTAGATAAATCGATCAGCTGCCTGACTGTTATAGTGTCACCAAGAAAAACACTCAGGAAGGTACTCTCTAGTACCTGGGTAGTCGAGTAGTACGACTAAGGGTATGGTCTATCCTCCTTAGTTAGTGCCTTGAGATATTGGGTCAAGTACTACTATTGGACCCTGCACGTATATCAGAGAGATATAACAAAGGGAAAACCCTTGTCTGTAGACCCCTTGAATACCTAACCCTTGGGGACAGAAACATAAACAAATTAAAACAGACAAGATCTATTACCGCACAATTGTGTTCGGGTTGCCAAGTAAATACACATTTCTTTCTGGTTAACCATTTGGGCATTTCTTCTCTGCAGTAATCTTCAGACCGGAGTATAACTCCGCAAGTGTAAAAAAAAAAAGTCTGGAAATTTTTTCACCATTATTTGAGACATATTCCATTAGATTCATCTCTTCGCCCTTATCACATTCATCCATATCATTTTTTCAGAAAAATGTTTTGACCCCGCCCGCCCCTTTTCAGTTCCCCCATCCTCATGGCCCATACCCGTAGCTAAGACTTGGAAGCTCGCTTCAACACCTTGCACTCTGGTCTCATCGAGACCCAACAAGAAGTGAAACAAATCAATGCCAATGTTTTCGCCATCAATACAACCATCCAATCCTCAATGGAAGAAATCAAACAAGACCTCACCACCCAGCTTGAATTAGTATTTTTGTCACTCTACACCAAACTACATATCCCTACAGATAACCCTTCCTCTTCCTCACCTCCACATACTAAAGGTGACCATTCCTCTCATTCCCATAACTTTCAGAACCATCACTTTCAACGTGACCGACGCCTTTTGCAGGTGGATGTGACCAAATTTGATGGCTTGGACCCCACTGGTTGGGTAACCCAAATGGAACATTATTTCTCTTTATACGGCATTACAGATGACTTGGCCAAACTCTAGTATGGTTTTCTCCATCTAGATCAAGAACATTGGCAATGGTGGCAATGGAGAAAAACTTCTCATCAAGGGTATATTGCTTGGACACACTTTGTGGCAGAGCTTTATGGATTCTTTGACACTGACACCAACCATTTGGGTTGTTTGACAAAGTTGAAACAATTAGGAACAGTGGAATAATTTATAGTTGCCTTTAAGCGCATGGCTTTTAGAACAGAGGGCATGTCTGATGCCTTTTTCCGAGAGTGTTTTATCAGCGGCCTCAAGGATGAGATGCAGGCCCATGTCCTCATGGCTCGACCTCAGAGTTGGGTGGAGGCTACTAAAATAATGGATGATTTTAGGGGCTAAATTTCTCTCATGGGCTAATTTTCCATCGTTTTTCCAAAAATGAGATTCATTATTTTAAAAATGATTCACCCAAATTCTATAGGATAAAATTATTTTACCTTAAAAATCACCAAAAATTTATAAAAACTATATAAAATCCCTAGAAATTTCAATATTTTTACAAAAATATCGCTAAACATTTATAGTTGGAATATGAAGGATTAGTAAGATTCACCAAGTTTTCTACATTTTAAAATAAATTTCCATCCTTAAAATCATCCCTGACTAAAAGAGATAAAGAAGAACAAAAGGTTGTATCTTCTCAAAACCAAAAACCCTCCTTTATCCCTCACCCTAAACCAATAAATCCCACTACTCCCTCTACTCCACTAAAGATCCAAAAATCGACTAGGAATGAAACAGTTGAATGCCAACTCAAAGTTCTTTGTTATAACTATGATGACAAATATTTCCCAGGCCACAAGTGTAAAGAAAAAAATATTTTATGGCCATCTCCGAGGATATTTTGGAAGAGGATGTAGAAACTCCCTTTGTGTCTGAGTCACCTGAATCCACCGACATAACCTTTCCCTTAGACCCTCCTGAAGTAGAACCGGTCATTTCCCTCAATGATTTCACTGGCTTCTCCACTCCCCAAACCCTCAAGCTAATTGGTTACATCAAGCATCGGAAGGTCATTATTCTGGTTGATAGTGGCAACACCCATAATTTTATTCATCGCCGCATTGCCTAAGAAACTCATTGCTACATCCATGTCGTCAATAATTTCCAAATCATGATCGCCAATGGTGGTTCCATGAAATGTGGAGGGTGTTGTGAAAATGTGTGTCTCCAAATTGGTGACTACCACCTAAAATCCCATATGTTTTCTATCGACATGGGAGGTTGTGACATTTTATTGGGTGTAGACTGGCTAAGGACTTTGAGTCCAATTCTCATGGATTTTAAATACTTAACTATGAAATTCGACCAGGATGGCCACCAATATAAGTTCCAAGCCATCACCGTTGGTTCACCTGAGATCATTAGTTCCCATCGCATGGAAAAGATTCTCAAAAAAGGTCATTCTGGTGTTATCACCCAACTCCATGCCATACAAGCAACAGAGACACCCTCGGTCCCACAACACCTCCAAGCCATCCTTTCTAAACATCAATTAGTCTTTTCCACTCCCCAAGGACTCCCTCCTTCCCATGGTGTTCATGATAATTCCATTCCCCTAGTACCTGAAAGCCTTCCTCCCAATATTCGTCTATATCATCACCCCTTTTCCCAAAAAAATGAAATTGAGAAAATGGTCCAGGAACTCCTTAATGTAGGCGTTATCCGCCCTAGTATGAGCCCCTACTCTTCTCCTGTGGTCATGGTCCTGAATAAAGAAGGTTCTTGGTGAATGTGTCCTGACTTTTGTGCCCTCAACAAACTTACCATCAAAGACAAATTCCCCATTCCTATTATTGATGACCTCCTGGATGAACTGAGTGGCGCCCAACTATTCACTAAAATTGATCTTCGTTTGCGCTACCACCAGATACGTATGAAAGAGGTAGACATTCCCAAGACTTACTTTAGAACTCATCAAGGTCACTATGATTTTTTGGTCATGCCCTTTGGCTTGTGTAATGCCCCCTCCACCTTCCAAAGCCTCACGAAT
>SNQJ01S0051533.1:16514-39060 GCA_010110895.2 Picea sitchensis | reverse complement strand
CCAGGGTGTAAGTCCATTAAGCATGTCGTCAACGTAACTTTTCCACCCTAGCCCAACCCCTTCTCATCTCGTTGTTGTGACGTTGGACTTCATCACCAACTAGTGACTTCGGAATTAGAAGGTCTTGTTTGCCTGGTATTGTTTCCTAGATTTTGTTTACTAGCGCATGTTGTTTGTTTACCCAAATTGGCCATAGAATTTTTTCTTCATAAGTTTTTAACTCGTTCACCATAGACCCTCCACGTCGTTCACGTAGAATGCAGGGCTTACCCCCAGAAAATCTGGAAGGTTCTCAACCCTTTCGTACCAGCTCACCAGAGGGTTCTCCTCAACAGAGTGAAGTCCAAGAGGTCAACACTCCACAAGTGGAAAGAACTGACTCTCTAGAACGGTTTCGAATTACCAATTCTCGAGAGGACTTTTGAATTCCCCTCGATTCTAAGAGATGTATTATGCGAGTGAATTCTTCCAGAGATTTAGTTTTTTTGTCTTCTAGATCACCGACTGCACCTTTTCCAAAACCTAAGGGCCAAGATCCTTTTTGGGATACTAGAATTTTCAGATGCGATCTCTTTGGTTCAGGAGCAGGCGTTGATATCACCATCTCACCTGCATTCCCTAAAACCTCTGACCCAGACGTAGTACCTTTTACTACTGCATATTATTTTCCTGGAACAGACACTCCACGAGTTGACCACATCCTGACCCTCCCTTTACAAATTGTCCATTACACAGATACTACAAGTATTCACACCAGGATTACATTGGCTAGTCAAGCCCCCATTGGCACATCGCTTTTGCCCAGAGCCACCTTGACACTTCCACCAGGATATCGTGTGTTGAATACCTCTACTCTTGTTCCTACACAAATAACATATGGAACTCCTACCAGTCCATATTCTTCTGGGCACTCCCCTCCCAGTTTCATTCCGACGCTTCCCTCGCCCCCTTTCAGAGGACCTTCTCCATACTCTATCAGCGGCACTGATCCTAGTGGTACCATTCCGTCATTCACACCAAATTACCAGATTCTTGTTGGCGGACAACTTCACCAAGGAGGATTGACTCAACCCACCTTTGTAGGGGAAATCCCAATTCGAACACAATCCCCGATTGGAGGACAACCCCCACCGACCCCACCCTATGGACAAAACATACCTCCATCCTTGGCCCAATATTGGAATCATCTAATAAAACATAATCCTCAATCGACTGGGGGCCAACAACCTCAAGTTACCTCTGTTATACCCCCTAGTATAGGCCAACCATATCCAGGTACGTCCAATCCTATTTGGGGTTCGAATGCTCAAACTCACGTCCCTGCTCAAGGATACAATCCCATGAGAAACTTTCCTCCACAACAACCACTGAATCTACCCGGGTCTTCGCATTATATGCAAACTTCTTATGGTCCCATTGGTTTGCCGACGAGACTCCCTCCCCAAATCCACCAGTACCCACATGTGAATAGACAATTACCCTTCTTAGACACTTTGGACCTTTCAGGCCTGTCAAGGATTTTAAATGATCCGATCCATCACTCTCCCCAATGGCCCTTTATACCATCCAAGATACCATCTGACATCCCTAAATTCGATGGCAAAGAGGGAGAGGACCTGAACAATCACGTGATGAATTTTCACCTCTGGTGCTCATCCAACTCCTTGATGGAGGACTATATTTGTTTACGTCTTTTTCAAAGAACTCTCACAGGTTATGCCACGAAGTGATATACAGAATTACCACGAAGTTTCTTCACTGACTTCAACACCCTCACTTTGGATTTTCTCACCCTCTACCAGTTACCGATCCTTTATGAAACGAGGACCGAAATTTTGAGTTATTTCAAACAAAACAATGCCACTCATATATTCGATCACATTCATGAGTGGCAACAGAGACGACATCTCATCAAACTCGAAATTCCCGATCATTTTCTGGCAGAGTGGTTCACAAAATCATTTGTGAATTACATTGGTCATGACATTGCCATGGGTGGAGTTGTCACAGAAGAACAGGCCATAAGTCATGCTCAATACCTTGACCTCGTTTACTGACAAATGGGTACTCTTTACGACTTACTCCCTGATGCACCTCGTCCTTCCACTTCTTCCACTTCAACTACTCCAACTGCTTCTCATGCAACCGACAGTGTGATTGGCAATTTCCATGCCCAACCACATTCCTCCTCAAGGAACAACCCCAAACCCGCTTCTTCTAATGTTCAAAATGCTCTGTCTCCTACCCTTCCCACCGGAAAGACTTTTGAGGTAAATGTTTTCCAATCTACCCCAGCCAATAAAAACAAATCCATAAAGGGAAAGGGTAAGAATAAAGAGGACACAAATACTTTGCAAGAAGAGAGAACAAAAACACCGCCCGCTGACGATAGGGAGAAGTGCAAACCCCGATAGCCTTGTCTTATTTGTGGTGATGATCACTACACGAAGGGTTTTCCACGATGTGTCGAGGTTACTAAGTTCCTTCAAGGGGGCCCCAAACCTCCCACTCCAGTCGTACTATCCCAACCCTTCCGCTCTCAACAACAGGCCCAATTGGTCATTCATGACCAACCTTCCCCTTCCACTACGTCCTATGTATTAATGTGTACTGACAATTCAAAAAAGAATGACATCGCACTTACCAATCGAGCCAAAGATTATTCTCCCTCTAAAAGGAAGGTTGATGTTATACCTCCTTCATTGGTCCAACCATCTCCCATGACTCCACCTACCAACGATCCTCTTCATCTCAAATGACCAAGCCTTGACACAGTTCTTCACCCTCCTCCAAAGGGCGTCATTCGGAAATCGACTTTCAATCCTCATGCTTGTCCTTCCCATAACTACAACATTGTTGAAGATTTGGCCCAAGCACCATCCACGATGTCAACCCTCAAAGTCCTTCAATGTTGTCCGACACAATGGAAGGCACTGTTGAAAGATATCGATGGAATCGACCCGACAGATACGAATTTAATAATTTTTGACTTGGAAGATCACATTCCAAGGTTACCCCCTCAACTCGCATTTCAAATACAAGTGATTTTCTCCGAAAAAAACATTTGTAGAACTGTTATCGACGAGGGTGCCTCAATGTGTGTCATGTCTATTACCTGCTGGAAAGCCATCGACTCTCCCTCTTTGAACGAATCCCATAACACACTCAAAGCCTTCAATGGATCCAGTTTTAAACCTTGTGGTGTCCTTCCTTCATTACCAATCATGCTAGAAGGCAAAATGGTCCAAGTCGAAGTGGAAGTCTTTGACGCTCCTCTCGATTACAATATTCTTCTTGGTCGTAGATGGATCGATTCCATGCGTGCAGTTGTGTCGACTCTTTTTCATGTTGTAAATTTCCCACATCAAGGAAAGGTAATTACCGTCGACCAATTAGCCTTCTTTAACTCGGATACCCATACTGGCAACATACCATTCATCACCAAAACCCCCCCCCAGTTACGAGAACATTGATGTAGGTCTTCTCAAAGACTCTTCGTTAATGGGTACCTTCCCCATTCAACCACCCGATGTTCCACACTCATCTGTCGTTTCAATCAACATGATCTCCACCTCGATTCATGGAACCCCTGCATCTCACGACCCATGGATGGTACCCGACTCTGATGATTATCTTCGTTACGACGACGAAATGCCTTTGAGTCCAGTCGAATCGGCCTATCAGGCCATTCAATCTACAACCCCTTATACCCCCTCTCTTGGTGATTTATCTCCAGATCCTTTCCGCATCATTTTTCCCACGGACAAGATGATTATGTCTGTCATGGAAGACACCCACTGGAACGATGGACATCACCATTCCATCCTCTTCCTGGAACAACACACCATTGAGAGTTACCAACAGATCTCGACCCCATCGATCATTGTCGTCATTTAAATCGTTCCCGAGTCCACACACGATCTATTTTCCGAAGGGAACTTCAGCAATATCTCACCCACTATTACCCTCGACATATCCATCAAACCTGGAATTGTTGAAAATGTGCATATTGGAGCTTCGTGTTCCCCTGATGAAATCGTCACCTACAAGTCACTTTTCAAATAATTTTGTGACGTCTTTGCCTGGAGCTATGAAGAAATACTGGGTATCGACCCCAACATTGTGATACATGAGATTAAGACATACCCAGACGCTAAATCCGTACGGCAACACCTTCGTCCAGTTCACCCACGTAAAGCGGCTTCTAACAAGCTTGAAGTCGAGAAACTTCTCAAAGCTATCTTTATTTACCCGATGTCCCTCACTGACTGGGTTTCCAATCTTGTCCCGATCGACAAGAAATAAGGCACAATCTACGTATGCATTGATTATAGGGATATTAACAAAGCTTGTCCTAAAGACAACTTTCCTACCCCCTTCGTCGATCAGATTGTCGACAATTGCACCGGAAGAGAAATCTTCTCTCTGATGAATGGTTTCTCTGGATCTAATCAAATCAATATTGTTCCTGAGGATCAACACAAAACCTCTTTTATTTGTCCTTGGAGCACTTTCACCTATCAAAAACTTTCTTTCGGTCTAAAGAATGTTGATGCAAATTTTCAACGCGCTATGTCTTATGCCTTCCATGATATCAAGCACATCATGCAGCCATATCTTGATGACTTACCCGCTCATTCCATGCGCTCGGTCGATCATCCAATCCACCTCCGAGCCATTTTCCCTTGACATGAAACAATAAGTCCTAGAAGTTGGCCAGATTGTTTCATGTCAAGGGATCATGGTAGATCCTTTAAAGGTCGAGGTGATTCTCAGTATCCCTCCTCCTTATACACTTCGCCAGTTACAAAGTTTGCAAGAGAAAGCAAACTTTCTTCATCGTTTCATCCCGAACTATGCCGAGATAACTCTTGGATTTACGTGACTACTCAAAAAGGGGTTTGAGTTCGTATGGGATACCATTGCAAACAAAACCTTCAAAGCTTTGAAACTGTCCCTGACATGTGCTCCACTTCTCTTCCCCCCCGATTACAGTCGCGATTATTTCCTCTACCTTGCAGCCACGGATTACACCATCACTATGGTTCTCGTCCAAGAGGATGATTCTCATGATGAACATGTTATCTATTACTTGTGTTGAAGTCTCATGCCTACCGAAACCAAGTATTTACATGTCAAAAAACTGGCCTTGGCAGTTGTCCAGGCAGTTCAACATTTCCGGCACTATATCCTCTCTCGCAAGACTACGGTAATTTCTAACTGCAACCCTATGAAACACATTCTCACACGTCAATTTCGAGGGGGAAAATACTCCAAATGGATCATGATACCCCAGAAGTTTGACTTGGAATTTGAATGAGCTAAGTCCAAGAAGTCCTTAGTGTTTTTCGAGTTGATATGTGACTTTCCCTACTCTGAAACGGAAAATGTAGCAGCCGATTCATTACCTGATGAATCCCTTTTCCTANTGATACCCCAGAAGTTTGACTTGGAATTTGAATGAGCTAAGTCCAAGAAGTCCTTAGTGTTTTTCGAGTTGATATGTGACTTTCCCTACTCTGAAACGGAAAATGTAGCAGCCGATTCATTACCTGATGAATCCCTTTTCCTAATTAGTTCCGATGATCTTTGGTATGGCGATATCATCATATATATCCAAACCTAGACTTTCTAGCCCATTTTTTCCAGTACTGACCGGCATCGAATACGCTACCAAGCCCATCAATATATTATCCTCGGGGATACTCTGTATCATCGTGGGATTGAATCAGTTTTTCGACATTGCCTCACGTTCGACGAAGCCGAGAAAGCCTTAAATGACTGCCATTCTAGAGCCTGTGGTGGTCATATGTCTGGGTATTCTACTGCCCAGAAGATCTTATGAGCAGGGTGTTTTTGGCCTTCTTTATTTAAGGATTGCATAATCGCCATCCAAAAATTCCACGCTTTCCAGACCTATAATCACAAGATACGATCACATCCTGCTCCTCTTCACCTTGTGGTCTCCATTGGTCCCTTTGTGAAATGGGGTATCGATTTCATGACATGTCACCCCCACTCTGCCGGGGGGCATGGATACATTATTGTAGCCGTAGATTATTTTACGAAATGGGTCGAGGCGATGTCGACATTTGACAATACTGGAAAGACCACAACATTATTCATTTTCAATCACATCATAGATAATTTTTGTGTTCCTCAGGCTATCGTCACTGATCATGGTATCCACTTTAGAAATGTCATGATGTCCAAACT
Source organism: Picea sitchensis (assembly GCA_010110895.2). Classification (NCBI taxonomy): domain Eukaryota; kingdom Viridiplantae; phylum Streptophyta; class Pinopsida; order Pinales; family Pinaceae; genus Picea; species Picea sitchensis. The sequence goes on along the minus strand of SNQJ01S0051533.1, from coordinate 32,844 downwards.
CACTGAAGAGTTGGGCCTTCGCAATGAAAAATCAATGCCCTATTACCCACAAGCCAATGGCCAAGTCGAAGAGATTAAAAAAGTTCTCATAACCATGCTTCGAAGCATGATAGGGATTCACAAAACAAGTTGGCACACAATGTTGTTTTCAACATTGTGGGATTACCGGACGTCCGTTAAGTTTTCTACTGGGTTTACACCTTTCCGGTTAGTCTATGGTATAGAAGCCATCCTCCTGATTGAATGTGAGATACCCTCCTTAAAACTAGCCATCAAAATCCTACCAAACACTTCTGCCGAGGAAGAACGTCTGTTGTATCTCATGTGATTAGACGAAACTCGACGCGACGCTACCCTATTCATAGAAGCCTAGAAGAAATGTGTTAAAGCCCATTACGACAAACATGTCAAGCCTCATGTTTTCTCTGAAGGAGATCTGGTTCTCCTCTACGAACAAGATCGAGATATGCTAGGAGATGGAAAATTCAAAGCCATGTGGCGAGGTCCTTATATCATTAGACACGTTTTGGAGAAAGGAGCTTACGAGTTAGTAGATTACGATGGGATCCCTTTGAGTGAACCCATAAATGGGTTGTACTTAAATAAGTACTATGCATAAGATCACCTGTCCATGAGTACTTGTATTTTCTTGTATCATACTTCTTGTGTGTTACTGTAGTATGTTTTTTCGTTATCTGGTCTCTACCCTTATGTTACATTGTCTTTCATTTCCAAATGATGGAGTCTTTGCTACCCCACATTGGCTTCCCTGATGGCGCTAGCTGTAGTACTCAGAACCTTGCTTCTTCTGCGTGGGCAATTTACGCCCCTACAAACGAACTTATCACTCTATGAGGTGTGTGCCTCGGTCGTGCGACCAACAATATTGCAGAGTATAGCACTGTTATTGAATTTTTAATTGATGCTATATTGCTCGGTATCTGTCACTTGGTTGTGCGACTTGATTCGCAGCTAGTAGTACTACAGTTAAGTAATTTCTATGCTATTCGAAGTCCTACTTTATTATGGGTATATTTGCGAATTCGCCTCTTGGAACATTATTTTGATTATATTTAGTATCAGCATATTCCTAGATTTCTAAATACATTAACTGATGCATTATCTAACTATGTATTAGACATACATTTGGGTCATTTATAAATCAATCATATCACAAGTATCACACAATACAAGATAAGCCGGTAGAAGTCGTATATATGTATATATAACGATCAAAAAGTTTTTTACAAAAAAGTTCTATCCAAGAACCAAAATTTCAAAATATGAAGCTCATAACTTCTACAAAGTAACGTCATGGATGACGCTCACGATAACACACGACTTCCCAGGAAACCCTATGAAGCAGTCGGCCAATAGACTCTGACACGCCCACCATGTGACGTTGATAACGTCGCGGGACCTCTCCGAGAGGCATGTCTGGAATGTCAGTAGTCAAACCCTCTAAGTTGTGTTCCAATGCCTCATAATATTCAGCATCCCATCATGGAACTGGAGCCACCTCTCCTCGTCGTTGAATAGGAGAAATACTGAGAGGTCGATAAGGCCCCATGTCTGTGTCATCAAAAAATATTTTTTGTAATTAGACCTTGGACAAACATAAAAACATTTGCATATGATAAAACTCACAAAAACATTTAAAAAGTGAAAAAATGTGTACTTCTTACCTAGATCTCCCCACTGGGCATCCATGGGTAGGGCCAAGTCTAGATCCCCTTGGAAGTCCAACCCGTCATAGGCATAATCATCGACCATCAACATTTGTGGCCGCAACCAGTCAAAGAAGGAATCATTGTATTTGATGATTGGTCCAGCTACATGTCAGGCCATGAGGTTACACCACCTCAACATCCTCGGATCCTCTGGAGCCGGTAAACCCCACTCAAACTACAACCTCAACAAGGGAACCCTCTCAAGAAAGAAGGACACCAACAGTGACCCATACCCAAATTGCTTCAGGTCGCCTCTCCTACATTTAGTCAACTGCCTCTTCATGCTACGAAGAACTGTGTCTGACCAGTTAAAGACCCGAGGCTCAGTACACTCTATGGCATACTGAAAATATCTCTGCAGAGCCATGTGTGGAGCAACGCTCCCAGCCATACGAGAAATGGTGAAAAAAATAGTGCGAAGGGTCAAATCCTGGACCTCCCAAATGGCCACCTTTCCTTTTCTTCTTTCCACCTCTGAAACACAGTACTGACGGAAATACTGACTCATAGGAAGCCCACCACCTCGGCTACCAGTCAACTGAGCGTGGTACCCGCGCCATGACAGTCCTCTCAAGAAATAAACATCCTCGATATCCAAGGACAATGTGTGGACCCCCACGTGGAATACTTGTTGGTCCACGTCCCACATATGAACGAGGTACTCCAACAGCCTGACTTGGGCCCTCATACATGGGATCTAAAAGAATTTTAGGAGACCACAGTATCACAAAGCGACAACAGTAGCCGGGTTATTCCTAGAAATATCATCATCTTCTTCATGCTCTCTTTCACACCATTCCAGAACCATGGTGACAGCCAAATGCCTGCATAAGAACCATAAGAAGAAGGTCATCAACTCTCTTCAAGCCTTGGTACTTTTTTCATTGAGCAAACATTAAAGAAAATTTTCATTTTGCAGTTCTCGCAGGTGCCCCTTTAGCACAGTGCGAGGTTCTCACAGGTGCCTTTGGGGCCACCTGCGAGAATCATGCATTCTCGCAGGTCCCATGTGGCTAGCCTGCGAGAATGCCTGAGCACAAATTTTAACCCTAAAACAAGCTCAAAAACTTGAAATTTAGCAATGAAAACAAAAAAATGAACCATGAAAAGATAAAAGACAAGGAGCTTACCTCACTGACAAAGACGGTTCGCCAATTGGTTGTTTGTACCTTCCGCAATCGAGCACCGAAATTCAAGGGCAAAAGAGGGGTTTTGGGATAAAATCTTGGCAAAGTTACAATCACTATGGTAAAAGAACTTTTACCCACTTATATTTACTTTTTACCATTTTTGTTGGTTTTTATAATTGTTTTATTTATCAAACCTAATGCCTAATACCCCTATGAGTGCGAATTTTTTCAGACATGATGACTTCGACGTCCATACACAGGGATACATATATTTTGTCTTTTTCATCGCATGTTTGAATTGTTTTTTATGTTTTTTAGACAAAACCTCGAGCTTGGTCTTTCTTCGTTCTCGTGCTCAAAAATACATGAGAACGTAATCGAGCACACTTTTATCACTTTTTCAGGCTCAGCAAGGTTATATGAAAAAGGAACTCCCTGGAGTCCTCTTTAATCTCTTTTCAGACTCTCTAAACATGAAAAGATTGTCGAACGATCTTGTTGTTTTCATGCTCGTTAAATTATTTGAGGAGAGTGTCTGTTGGGCGATAATTTATCTCTTTTTCGGTCTCATCGGACTATTTTATGAAAAAGGAACTGGGAGATTTCTCTTTTGAGTGTTTTTCCAGACTCTATAATCATGAAAAACCTTTGAGTTTTCTATCTTTGGACTCGTTAAACAAACATCAAAAGACCTGTAATGGGGCCGAACCACTCCTTCCTAGTGTTCATTAAACATACTCCGAGGGACTCCTCCGAAGGATGAGCTTACATAAACAAGCATATGTTATCCTCCTCGATCTTGCGTAAACATAAAGAGGTACTTGCCAGAAATGGTGGGGGAAATTTTTTGGGAAAGGGATGTGTTTTCGTATTCATATTATTGGCAGTAAGTGTCACTCTTGAACATGACACCCCCTATTCATTATCTGAAGCCGGTTTGCGAAATCCATTTCTCTTTCATTCGACTTGATACAAGGTCATATCCTGATTCATCTCTGAGTCAGTGCTTCCAAATCATTGGTCGTGTCATTTATATGTTCAAGAGAAGTTCATCTAAAACCTCTATTGAGTCGACCATCTACAGTTGTCCATTCTCTCTGTGTCAGCCTTCCCTACGTCCAGTTCAACCTACATCATACTCTGTTTCACCTTCAAAATATATTACTCATTTCGTGTCATTGATGGGGGATACATCAAGGCCCTCCTATGACAAGTTTTGTTCCATCGACTCTAGATCATTATCTGGAAACAAGACTTAGAAATTATTTGGTACCTTGGAACTTTCATGCCTCAATGGAAGGTTTCCTCGCTTTCAACAGTGGGTTTTTATCATTGACCCCTGATCGGGATATTTCGTCGAATGTTCAACCTCAACTCATTTATTCACATTCGGTGGATTGTATTAGTGTACCTTGGGAGTCATTGAAATTAATGGTGATTTCCCTCGCACTTGTTAATGGTTTCATCAATGACCGATAATCAAGTGGTTTCTACCATGTTCGACTTCAACACATGTAATCACATGGTTAGATTCGTACTTTCAGGTGACAGGATTGAAGACCTTGGGTCTCTTCTCTTTGATCCAGGCTGCGACGGAATATGTATAATTTGTTGATACATAGATCCACTTTGTATGTCTCGTGGCTATGTCATCTTAATCTGAATCTTCTTGCATAGATCCACAGTGTATTCTTGGTGGCTATGTGATATTTTGATGTCATGGATCCACGGTGTATGATTGGTGGAAATGACCTATGTTTATGATGTCATATGTCTGTGATCTGAGTATAGGAATGCCTACCTCAGAAATAGTATGATATTCTACAAATGCTTGGTTGTTTGCAGGTTTCCGATTAGGTGCGCTCCTGGTTTCCGACACACACACGCAGTTTACAAAGTATTTCGTCTGTCACTGATTCTGACCTCATACTTTGGAGGGAATTCTGTTACACATGATTTTGGTCATCTTGGTGATGTATTAACACTGATGTACTCAGGCTCCCAACAAGAACTTTCTCCTGAGAAAAGTGGCACTTATCTTCTTCCATAAAACATATTTTCAAAGTGAGTTCGCAAGCTGCATATGGCATAGGGTGTGAGAATGACCCATTCTAACAGGCCACCTTCATCTAGGGTGCGAACTTCTCGCAGTTTTCTCTATACACAGGGTGCGAACTTGTTTTTAAGTTTGGAAAAAAGAAGAAGTCTCGAGGGTTCTAGAAGGGAATCTTCTAGAAAATGAGTTGGCATTCATATAGTTGTCATTTTATTGGCTTCTCTAATTTGATGGGATCATTCTCATCCATGTAACCATCTCACCCTCTCCTATATATTGAAAGGATTCTCATGGAAAAGGTTAGGCAAGATTGATTGAAGAATTGGTGAAGGAATTGTCTGAAGAACCCTGCTTGAACAGAAGCTTGGAGACTCTAGTTGGTCTATCAAGAGGAATTGGATCTTCTTCATGAAAGTACAGAGCAAGTGTGTGTGTTGGAACCAAGAGTCGTCTAAAGGAAGCTTGTGACATCAAGGTGATCAGGTTGTATCTTCTACGTTCAATTAATATGATATAGCGACATGTCCTTTTCCCATAAAGTCATTCTTACTTTATTGTGTAATTCCTTGATCATATGCATAAGTTGACGATTGAATACATTTTTCTATCTTCACATTGGTTGGTTTGTGTTGTCTTGGTTTTTACCTCACGAGGGCACCAGAGCGAAGCAGGAACAACAGATATTTAAGGAAGCGATACAAAGGTATGTCACTTGTTCCTCCTTACCAGCTAATTCAATGGTCGTAACTTAGGGAAAGAGTCATGTCCTGTCCTGTTTTGTTCTAGATCTAGGTGGATCTAGGGAGATCTGTTAGTGTCCTAACCTACTGATCAGTCCGATAACAAGTGTTTGGAAGCCAATTATTATCTTTAAACATGGGGAACCACCAGATACGAGAAATACAGTCCTCGATAAAAAAGAAACTGATGGAAAACATATAATATGAAAGAGAAAAATAAAAGTTACATATTTCAAAGCGTAGGATTTCACATGAGGGAAATCCAATTTCTAGCGTAATAAATGTCACTAATGTTTCTCCTCCATCACTAGAAGAAAAGCGCAAGAGTTAATTAGAGATAAATTCAAAAAATATCTCATCAAGGCAACGTCTTTTAGATGAACATATGATGGAGGATTTTCTTGGACATGATTATACAATGGATGAAATTAGAGAAGAAACTAGTGTACAACATTGTGGTGAAGAAGGTCCTGTGGTGCAATCTCTTGTTGGACAGTCAAATGTTCACTCTCTTCCCAGAGTTGATCCATCACTGATTGAAGGGGAAATAACTGCAACATTGTTAACTCCATAATAGGGAGGTCAACAGTCCCAAAATAGGGGTTCATTATCCCTACCCATATTTATCACTTGGTGGTGAGGAAATGCTAAGCGCATTCAAGTCGATGAAAGTGGTATAGTATCACTCGAAGTGAATTTACATAACCATACTATTCCTTATCACTCTTATAAAACCATTCAAGAATATTTTGAACCAAAATCTGATGCTGCTAAATGTCAATTATTTGTATCTTTGTTAAAATCTAGAATATTGAATGTTATTAGGATAATTTTAGGCATTAAAACAGTGAAAGTGTAGACACAAGTCATCATATAATGAGAATCCTTGTAGATGATTTTCAAATAATTGGTATAAGTCGCGTTCTAAAGACTGTAATGCAACTCGACATGTCTTGTTCGAGTCAATTGTTAGAAAAAATTCAAGAAAACATCGTTTGCTACAAAAAACCTCTCACCAATTGAAATGCAATGTCAAAACGCTTAGAAAGTATTCTCATAGATTAGATATCCTCAACACAGGTGCCCCATTATATTTGTGGGCCTTCACTAGAAGGCTACATCATTCTAACATGAAGTTAATTAGAGTGGTTAAGGGACTAGTTCCTTATTTTTTGCATGATAACACAAGGCCCTCTTCCAACCAAAAATATGTACTAAAATTAATAAGGGGATATAGGTATCGTGAACCCCATATTAAAAACTATATTGACATTACAGAGATAAAATTGTATGTGAGATTCAGAAGAGTACATAGTACACTTAACTTATTCCAAATATCTTTCCATAAATGCAAGCCTTGGTATGTTCGAATAAACACAATTCGTAACACGTGTTGTTGCAGATATCACATTGAGTATGGTTATTAGTATGATCAAGTAACCGATTACTATGATAAGAAAAAATATATAATCTAATATCAAGTAATCGTTATTTGAGTATGGTTATTAGTATATATTCACAACACCCTTTTGTAGGAATGCCTAGTTATATTTCCACCATTATCATCTAGAGACTTTCTTCACAACATCTTATGTACAAGGCCAGAGGGTTTTGCATTTTATCAAAATTTATTCTTAGATGGGACATGCCCTAGGTGCAGTGGAATGACATTACTAATAAAGTGCATCCATGTAAGTGATGAGTATGAATTGGAGAGGAAGGAGGTTTCTTTGTAAATATTTAAATATGTGACATATGATATTGATGGAGGATAGGAAAGAAAAAATATATAATCGGTTACTTGCCATATAATTTTAATGTTGTTAAAATATAACCTACCTTAAAACATACCCATGACATGCCTTCCTTTTTCATTCCTCTCCTTTCCTTTCCTTTCATTTCCTTCACTTTCCATTCCATGCCTTTCCCTCACTTTCCATGCCATGCCATGCCATTCCATAGCATTCCATGCCCTGCCTTCACTTTCCTTGCCATTCATGCCTTTCCTTAACTTGTCTTGCCTTTCCTTCACTTGCCTTACCTTTCCTTTACTTTCCTTTCCTTCATTTATATTTCCTTTTCCATGGCATGCCATGCCATTCCATAGCCTGACATTCCTTTCCTTCACATGCCTTGCCATTAATTCCTTGAATTCATTTGCCTTTCCTTTCCTTCAATCACCTTGCACTCACTTTCATTTCCTTGCATTCTCTTTCCTTGCCTTTACTTGTCTTTCCTTTTCCATGCCATGTCATGCCATTCCATAGCATGTCACACCTTGTCTTCACTTTACTTTCTTTCCTTCACTTTCCTTTCCTTGAACCTTCTTTCCTTTTCCATGCCATGCCATGCCATTCCATAGCATGCCATGCCTTGCCTTAACTTGCCTTGCCATTCATTCCTTGCCTTTACTTCACTTTCCTTACCTTTCCTTTCCTTTCCTTTCGTTCACTTGTCTTTCCTTTTCCATGCCATGCCATGTCATTCCATAGCATGGCATGCCTTTCCTTCACTTTCCTTGCCATTCATGCCTTGACTTCACATTCCATTCCTTTCCTTCAGTCACCTTGCCTTCACTTTCCTTTCTTTTACTTGTTTTTCCGTTTCCATCCCATGCCATTCCAATCCATAGCATGTCATGTCTTTCCTTCACTTTCATTTCCATTTGTGCCTTGCCTTCACTTGTCTTTCCTTTCCTTTACTTTCCTTTCCTTCACTTGTATTTCCTTTTCCATTCCATTCCATACCATTTCATATCATTCCATGCCTTTCCTTCACTTGCCTTTCCATTCATGCCTTTCCTTCACTTTCCTTTCCTTTCCTTCACTTGCCTTTCCATGCCTTTACTTGCCTTTCCTTCACTTATCTTTTCTTTTCCATGACATTCCATGCCATTCCATAGCATGCCATGCCTTTCCTTAACTTTAATTTCCATTCATGCCTTTCCTTTACTTTCCTTTTTGTGCCTTCACTTGCCTTGAATTAACTTCACTTTCATTTCCTTCACTTATATTTCCTTTTTCATGTCATTCCATGCCATTCCATAACATGCCATGAATTTCCATTCAATTGCCTTTCCTTATCACTTTCCATTCAATTTCCTTTCCTTTCCTTCACTTTCATTTCCTTATCACTTTCCATTCCATGACTTGCCTTTACTTTCCTTATCACTTGTCATGCCTTTACTTCACTTGAATTTCCTTACCTTCACTCGCCTTGCCTTTCCTTTCCTTCACTTTCCATTCCATGCCTTTCCTTCACATTCCATTCCTTTCCTTCACTTTCCTTGCCTTTCTTTTCCTTCATATTCCTTTCCTTCCATTGCCTTTCCTTTCCTTCACTTTCCATTGCTTTCCTTCACTTTCCATTCCTCGCCTTGCCTTCACTTCCCTTGCCATGCATTGCCTTCACTTGACATGTCTTTCCTTCAATTTCCTTGCCTTATCACTTGCCATGCCATGTATTTACTTCACTTCCCTTATCACTTTCCATACCTTTCCTTCACTTCCCCTGCCTTGACATGCCTTTCCTAAACATATGTAATAAGCATTGAGCAAAACCCTAGTGCCAAAGATACTCTAGAAACAATTTTTTGGTGGACAAAATGACAACTAAGACCCCCCCTAGTTGAAACATGGTGCTCTAGATCCAATACAATTGACGGTTTTCTCATCCAAGTCTCGGTTTGAATTTTATCATGAGTTGCAACTTGCTTATTCAATCCATTCAGGGACATGTGGTCAATTTGGTCTGGGGGCATAAAATCCAAACTAAGTGGCATAACGAAGTTCTGTAATCTCCAAAATGTCTATTTTTCCAAGAAACACATGACTACAATACCCAAAAATTCTCGACACGGTGTTCTTGAAAATCGACCTCCTCTTCAAAACTTGCACTATGCCTCATTTACCAAAATCCTAGTGTTGAAGATAATCCAACAAACAGTTTTCTAGTGGAAAAAATGACAGCAGAGCCCCCCCCCTAGTTGAAAATCGATGCTCCCAATCTAATGCAAGTGACAGTTCGCCCATCCGAGTCTCGGTTTGAGTTTTATCGCAAGCTGCAAATCACCTCTTCAAGTCATTCAGGGACATGTGGCCAATTTGGTCTGGGGGCATAAAATCCAACCCTAGCGGCATAACGAAGTTTCGTAAGCTCCCACAAGTCTATTTTCCAAGGACCACGTGACTACACTACTGATGTAGGAGCATCTCCCACGTCAAGTGAGCCAACCCGGAAGGCAAGAGACAGCTGGACAAGCCATCACGAATTTTGAAATCACCTTGGGAATTGATGCACCATATTAAATGAATCCATTAAGATGAGATTCACTTGTAAATGTAATCGGGACCTTGAGCCATACGCTCTCGTCCTTTGTCGGTAGGAGGCATTTAATATAGTTAATGCAGGTAGATAGGATTTTAATTCTAGATTAGACAGTTTGAGAGCACAAGAGGGAAACGGGATATAGACACCCTCATTGTGCATTTGTAACATTATCAAAAGTTAGAAGTAGGAAGAAGAGCAAGAGCAAGCAGAGAACTGTGTAAGAACACCCATGTACAGGTCTTGAATTAATAGAAGGAAATTGATTCAAATTCATGGTGTTGTGTTATTCTCTGTGTATGTATGTTGATTGATATGCTCATAGGTGTTTTCTTCCTGTTATACATTTGTTGTTATGCTGTGTATATGATTTTATATGTTGAGATTGAAGTCTGGGAGGAAGTGGAATGAGTTTCAACCGTTTCTCTGTCTAAGCAAGAATTCCTGCAAGGAGTGCAGGCGAAGGTGTCTGCAAGGAGTGTGTTGACAGAAGACTTAGATAGTTTAACTCTTGTTCTCGTTCACCCAGAAGTGAAATAGAGTCGAAGGAGCCGTGCAAGGAGTGTGCAGGCTAAGGAGAGTCTCAGTTCTGAATCTGAGCGAAGCATTGAAGGACTGCTACTGCAGGTGTGCGGAGGGTCGAAGGGTTCTCATATATTTGAAGGTATCTAAAGGTTGCCGCAAGGAGTGCGTGCAAGGATCCTCTTTGAAGCTCGAAGTTGTGAGAAGCTTTGGAGGAATAAGGCCTTTGAAAAAATTTAGGTACATTTGAAGTTTGCAATGCAAGTGGATAAGTCCAGGGAGGAGTTCTTGGTTTTCCTTCATGGAAATCATCGAAGGGAAGAAATCAACGGTCAGGAATCTGTGGGGAGGATTAGCGAAACCCCACCAGCTATCATATCTTCCAGAGAAGCGAGGAGGTTACAGTTGCATCCGGAGTTCAAGCTCATGAGATTGTGGACCGTCGTATTTGCACATATATACCCATCAGTTGTTGGATTGACCAAGAGTTTCACAAAGTCTAAGATTCATGGACGGGAGGAGGAAAGTTTCTATGAGAGGCATGGTCATCATGATTTCGGCATTCGCGAAATTGAGAATCACGAGGATGAGTGATCAGGAGTTTTCATAGTGAAAATCTCGGGATCAATCGGGGTCGTCCGTCACTTAGGACGCATGTTAGGAATCAGAAGAGAGTCAGAGATCGACATTTCATGAGTTTTGGAGACAAGGAAACTTGCATTTCGGAATCGCAAAGTCCTATTTTTTGAAAAAGGAGAGCTCTGTGTGGGACCCAGCTGATGTCATCTCGTTAGAACGAGGCATCGGGAATTTGAAGTCGCAGAAACCCCGAGGGAAAATCAGGGCCATTCATCTCTAGAGGATGCATAGCGACAATTGAAACTATCAAGGAGGATCCCGACAGGGAAGCCAAATCGACATATCGGGATTTGACGTTTCGCGAATCCTGAACACAAGGCAACCGAAGAATTTGAAATCGTGAATCGCAAAATAGTGCGTAGCAGTGAGGACCATCCATCCTTGAGGACGTGTGGCCGAGATCGAAGCCTTCAAGAAATTCCCCCGAAAGGAAAAATAAATTGTCGGGAAATCGAGAGTCGGGAAATCAGGGATCCCGTGGACAAGAGGTCCAATACATATTGACACACGAAACCCTGAATCTCGATAAGAGACATGATTGATGTCATATAAGGTAAGGTTGTGTGGACTGGGAGCATAGCTAGGAGGGTTGAAGTAAAAAGGAAGCACATCGGGATATCGGAAATTGGGGATTCGAGGGAGCAAGTGTTGGTGACATCGGGGATGGGAAAACCTTGAAACCCGATTGTTAGTTTCTGTTGAGAACGGAGAAGCGCTCAGACCTAAGGGTTGTAACAAGCAGGACAGACCTTTGGGTCAAAATCTTAATAAGGATTCCAGGGGAGAATCAAAGGAGCCACTCCGTCTCAAGGGTAATTTAGAATGATCGTTAATACCGGGAGGTCAGGCGCGGGACCTGCTGAGGTAGGTGCCTAGGGAGACGCCATCAAGTGGTATCAGAGCTTAGAAAAGATTCTTTTCTTTTTGTAGTAGGGAAAAGGAGAATTCACCATGTCGCCGAGAAGAAGAGATACACAATCACTCGATCCAGAAGAGGAAAGGGATATGTCTAGAGGAAGGGGTAGGCAAGTGCAGATTCCAGAAGTAGAAAGAGATTTGCATAACATACGCGCCAGACTTGTGGACATGGAGATAAGACAAAAAATCTCAGCTGATGTAGGAGATATTAGTGAGTTTGAAAGTGAAGATGATGTTGGACATGGAGAAGAAGAATCCACAACAAGAGATGCAACTAATGAACGCTTTCTTAAAGATGTTGCAAGAATGAGTGCAAAGGAGAAGATGGACATTCCAGTTTATGAGGAAAATCTGGATGTAGAAGAGCTTATAGACTGGATTAGAGCTCTAGACACCTATTTTGACTATGAATATATCAAAGAGGAAAAGAGAGTTAGGCATGTCATCACGAGATTAAAAGGACATGCAACCTTGTGGTGGGATGAACTACAAGCGGCTAGGCATTGCCAAGGTAAGAAGAAAATTAAGAGCTGGGACAGGATGATTGCAAAGATGAAGGAAAAATTCATTCCCAGGTATTATCAAATTTCTCTGTTCAAGAGGATGCAGAACCTGAGACAAAAGTTGATGACAGTAAAGGAATATACTGAGGAGTTTTACAGGTTGAATATCAGGGCAGGTCATCGTGAAAGAAATGACGAAAAAGTAGCCAGGTATATGAATGGTCTGGGATATGAGATTCAGGATGAGATGAGCATGGTAACCATTCGAACGGTGGAAGATGCTTATTAGATGGATCTGAAAGCTGAAGAGAAGATGAGTCGAAAGAAGAGTCAGAGGGGCAGAGGCAGAAGTCAGCCCAGAGGAAAATCAGTTGCCCAGGAAAGAACCCAGAAGCCCAGGGACGACCGGAAGAAACCTCAGACATAGACAGAGAGAGGTGGAATCTCACAATGAGGGCGATACGCTGAACAGAGAGGACAACATACTGAGCGGAGAGGAGATTATGTTGATAACAACACTTTTCCTCGTACTAGAGGTAGATGAAGAGGAAGAGGTGGAGTAATAACATGCTTCACATGTGGAAAGAATGGGCACAAGTCATTCGAGTGTCCAGAGAAAAAGAAAGAAACTGGAGAAAATCACATCGCTGAGGCATAGAGGCGATATGCTGAGGTGGAAGACACTGATGGTGGAAGATCGCTGATGATGTGAAAAGTCCTTTTGCCACCAGAGAAAGAGGTGGAAAGTTCATTCCAAAGGACCAAACTTTTCAGGACTGATTGCAAGACCAAGGATTGCGTATGCAAATTCATTGTGGACAGCGGTAGCACGGATAATCTCGTTTCAACCGAGATGGTAGAGAAGCTGGAGCTAGAGACGACTGATCATCCAAGGCCATATAGAGTTTCGTGGCTACAGAAGGGACATCAGGTAAATGTCACTAAACAATGCTTAGTTGAATTTAAAATAGGAGGATATAATGATAAGATTCTGTGTGATGTCATTCACATGGATGTTTGTCATCTATTGTTGGGTAGACCATGGCAATATGACAGAAATGTGATTCATGATGGGCAAATGAACACATACACCCTGGAGAAGGATGGGAGGACACACATGTTACATCCAATAAAGGATAAGGAGGTGAAACCGGAAGTAAGCAACACAGTACTTCCCATGAGTGGGAAGGAACTCCTTACTGAGGTCAAGAAGAAGGAGGAACCACAATTCATTGTGGTCAGGAAACCGAAAATTATGTTGACTAGCACAAGAGTGGATGATTTACCAAAGGAGGTTCAGGAACTGCTAGAAGAGTTTGCTGACATTGTAGTGGACGAATTACCTCATTCGTTGCCACCAATCAGGAGTGTGAGTCATCATATTGATCTCATACCAGGAGCCAGTTTGTCGAACAAAGCTGCGTATAGATTGACGCCGCAGGAGAATGAAGAAGTCAAGAGGCAAGTCCAGGATTTGTTGGACAAAGGTTTAGTCAGGGAAATCTTGAGCCCATGTGTTGTTCCAACAGTACTCAGTCTGAAGAAAGACGGAGGCTGGAGGATGTGTACCGACTCAAGGGTGATCAACAAAATAACCATCAGGTACAAATTTCCATTGCCGAGGATGGATGATCTGATGGATTGTTTAAGTGGAGAATTTTTTTTTCGAAGATTGACTTGAAGAGTGGGTATCACCAGATTCACATGAGAGGAGGTGATGAATGGAAAACATCATTCAAGACAAACGAAGGGTTGTATGAATGGCTTGTTATGCCGTTTGGCTTAACAAATGTGCCAAGTACCTTCATGAGGTTGATGAATTAAGTCCTGAAGGAGTTCATCGGGAAATTTGTCATTGTGTATCTGGATGACATACTGGTTTTCAGTAAAACAACAGTGGAGCATCTGAAGCATTTGGCTACAATGATGCAGAAATTGCAGCAGGAGAAGTTGTTGATAAACATGAAGAAATCCTCATTCATGAAGACATAACTCATCTACTTGGGGTTTGTTATTTTGGAAAATGAGTTGAGGATGGATCCAGATAAAGTGGAGGTAATAAAAAATTGGCCATCACCGAGGAATGTATTCGAGATGAGAAGTTTTCACAGGTTAGCTAGTTTCTACCGGAAGTTCATCAGGAATTTCAGTGGAATTAGCGCAGCAATGATGGGCACAGTGAAGAAAAGACATAAATCTTTTCACTACACTGAAGAGGCTGAGAAAAGTTTCAATCTGTTGAAGAGGAAGATCACGGAACAACCAGTTCTGGTGTTGCCAGATTTCCAGAAGACATTTCAGGTGAAATGCGACGCAAGTGGGTTTGCAATCAGGGCAGTCTTGAGTCAGGAAGATAGGACGATAGTGTATTTCAGCGAGAAGTTGAATGAAGCAAAGGTGAAGTATTCCACATATGATAAGGAGTTTTATTCCATCATACAGGCATTGAAGAAGTGGAGGCATTATTTGATTTCGAAAGAATTTATTCTATACAGTGACAACCATGCACTGCAGTTTGTGGCTCAACAAGAAAAGTTGAATCAAAAACATGTTAAATGGGTAGAATATATGCAGAATTTCACTTTTGTAACTAAACAAATTTATGGAACTGCTAACAAAGTTGTTGATGCTTTGATTAGGAAGTGTTTGTTGTTGCAGGAGTTCAAGGTCAAAACATTGGGTTTTGATGATCTCAGGGACATGTACAGAGATGATCCATATTTTCAGGAGGCATATGAAGCAGCTGAGAATCTAGTTCTTAGAGATAGCAGCAAATGGGCCGAATACATGATCCAGGAAGGATTGTTGTTTAAGGGCAATGATCTATGTATTCCGAATTGCTCCATGAGGAAGAGTCTGTTGAAGGAGAAACACAGTGGAGGATTGGCCGGACACTTCGGTCATGAATTTTTTTTTGCAAAGCTAAGAGAATCATACTTTTGGCCAGGGATGCGATCAGAGGTCAAGAGATTTGTAGATAGATGAAGAATTTGCCAGCATTTGAAGGGAAGGAAGAAAAATGCAGGTTTTTATCAACCATTACACATACCTGAGAAGCCGTGGGATGAAATTAGTATGTATTTCATATTGGGGTTGCTAAGGACGCAAAGAGGATTTGATTCGATCTTTGTGGTGGTGGATAGATTTTCCAAGATGGCACACTTTATCCCATGTCACAAAACTAGTGACGTGACTCACATCACGAACCTGTTTTTCAAAGAAGTCATTCGACTTCACGGCTTGCCAAGGAGTATAGTTTCAGATCGAGATACAAAATTCATAAGGCACTTCTAAAGGACGTTATGGAAGAAGATGGGAACTAACTTGTTGTTTAGTTCAGCGTATCATCCGCAGACGGATGGACAGACATAAGTAGTGAACAAAAGTCTGGGAGACTTGCTAAGAAGCTTGGTGACAGAGCACCACAGCAGTTAGGACAATATATTTCCGTAGGCAGAGTTTGCATGTAATGACTCAGTGAACAGAAGTACAGGACAGAGTACATTTCAAGTTGTCTATGGCATACAGCCGAGAGGAATTTATGAATTGAGGGATTCATAACATAATGCAACTAGGAGCACTAGTGCAGAAGATTTTGCAGAGGTGATGAAAGAACTTCACAACCAGGTGAAGGAGCAGTTGCAAAATTCAAGTCAGGAGTACAAGAGGAGAGCAGATCAACACAGAAGACAACTTCAATTCGAAGTTGGTGACTTGATTTTAGAACATTTGAGAAAGGAAAGGTTCCCAAGAGGAACATATAATA
>SNQJ01S0051531.1:87058-132018 GCA_010110895.2 Picea sitchensis | reverse complement strand
CTGATGGATGAGGTTAGGAGCAAAACGTATAG
This sequence comes from Picea sitchensis, assembly GCA_010110895.2. Lineage (NCBI taxonomy): Eukaryota > Viridiplantae > Streptophyta > Pinopsida > Pinales > Pinaceae > Picea > Picea sitchensis. The sequence goes on along the minus strand of SNQJ01S0051531.1, from coordinate 131,986 downwards.
CCGAAATTCATCAATGTTTCTTTTACTGAGAATGGTGTTGTAAGGGAGAGCAAGAGTGAGACTGTATAGAGAAATCCGTTGGAGAAGAAAGGAACCTGTGAATCTGACTTTCCACAAGGTGTGAAACAATATACAAGTGTGTACAAACGAGGCGGGCATGCCCCATGCTCGTGTGATGTACCTCTGAAAAAAAATGTCTGAATTGTTGATGTAGACGACTGCAGCGCCCTCGGGGGCGGAATGAAAAAGGCATAAGACAATTGTGCAAAGGAACATACTCTGACCCAGTGGTAATGGTCGCGAAAGTAAACCACAACAGTGATGTGGGCAGTGAGGGCCCTACCAAGTTCATAGGTCTTCGGCAATTGATGATAAAAACTGCAATAGTCGCAAAGTAAGATCCACCGCAACATGAGAAAGTGTTGGTGTTGAATGTTATGGGGGTCAATGACATCAGGGAGTAATGGTGTTTCCCCCTGTGCCATCCGAGATCTCTCATTTAAATGGGAAATGAGAATCAAGATACTGTCGCCCTTTTGGAAAAGTGTGTTGATGTCGACAAAAAGGAGACCCGACTCCCAGAAGCGAATGACTTCATGGAATCTACTGAGGTGAATAGGTGGCAGAGGTACATGGACGAAGTCAAGAAGTGGGAAGACTCAAGACTGCCCTTGGCTAGAGAATGTATGAAACAAATAGTGGCCGCCACCGTGTGACAAGGTCAAGTGTCAGGGGGACGCCAAGACCGAGGATAAGTTGTGCCAGAGACGGGACAATGTGAACAAATTCAGAGGATAAATGGTAAGTGACCTAGGTAGTACTCTGAAGATATAGACGATGCTGGCGAGGGTGAATGAGAAGTGATGCTCCAACCAAGGGTGACATGGGTTGCGTGTTGCCAAAAAGGGAAAGAAAATCGCCAACGGTGATGACCAAAGTAGCGAAGTGGCAAGGGCTGGAAATAAAGGTGTTTGTACAATGACTAATGAATAATTTTGGGAAAGATGTACAAAATACAGAAACGGGTGCCCCAGTGTAAAATGAGTGCCCCTGGTAGGGCAGAAATGTGGGTAAAAAAAATTGATGAAGGGTGGGGGCCCCATTGGCGAGTTTCTGTATGAGGTAGGTGAAATGAAGATCGGTTCGCAGATGGGCAAACTCATAGTGGGTGAGATGGATGGTTCATGATCCTGCGGGTGTGCAGGTAAAACGAACTGCAGCATAAAGCGATGATCTGGGAGTCCGTATGGGAGGCTAGCAAACATGAGGAGAAGAAGTATGTGGTTGATCTGCAACATGATGAACGACTACTGGGACTCCCATCCCTAAAGGGTGATGAAGAACATAAACGAACTGCAGCATAAAGCGATGATCTGGGAGTCCTCGTATGGAAGCTAGAAAACATGAGGAGAAGAAGCATGTGGCTGATCTGGCAAATTACGATGAACGACTACTGACCCCATCCCTAAAGGGTGATAAAGAATAGCATGAGTGTCAAAAAGCGTCAATAGGTGCTAAGGACTGGGACAAGCCATGTGGTGGAGAATGCCACCGCGGATGATCAAAAATGCAAATGGAGGTGTGAGTACCGCAAACGGACTCGTAATTCCAAAGGCCACATCGAGGGTGCAGATCGAATGTAAAATGCACACAAAGGAGAGACTCATACGCCGCGTCAGAGTATATAACTGAAGGTGAAGTGGAGAGGATGTTGATCAAGCACCTACACGAGAAACAAACCGGACCCAAAGTGAACAATATCCTAAGAGGACAACAACATGAACATGTATTAGATAAATGTGACACTGCGTATGCGTACCTGGCCATGATGTGTAAAAATGGTGCCCCGGGGGCTCGGGATGGAAAGTGGCCTAGGGAATGGGATGGTGTAGGTGACGGGGTCCTTGTCTTGTGGCTGAAGATGGATCGGGAAACATGGGCTCTGGGCTCCTGTAACTGAATGTTGAATTTTGGAAAAAGGGACTATGTATGGATGGTGGGCCCATAATGAAACCTCGTTTGTACCTGCTTCTATAGTGATTGGATAGGAGATTCCAGAGCATATTTAGAGATTCTAGCGAAGATTTGGAGATTTAGGGAGTGAGATTCAAAGATTTGGAGATTTTGGAAGAGAGCTTTGTAGGCGCTGGGATTTCCTCGAGGCTAAAATTCGTCTAATGATGATTCTCTCGACGCATTCCGGGTTTAATGGAAATGTCGATTTGATGGTGGGGGAAATATTTTCAGCCGCTACCTTCAAAAGCGCCAAAAGCCGGAATGGGGTTGTTGAACCAATCGATCGCTCCTGATGGGATAAAATCTTGGCTCTCGATCACGGTACCGGATTGTGGCTAGGAGGTAATGAGTACTTCCCCGTGGAAGGAAGAGTGCACGCTGATGCAGTGCGTCCCAGGGAGAGTTTGGGCTGTGCAGCTCTTCCACATTCTCATCGTGATTGGAAACGACGGAATATAAATGGTTCATGAGGAGGATCTCAAGACAGCAGTATTTCCCTCATCAAGGAAACCTCGAGGGGTCGCAAGCGAAGAGGTGAGGGGCTCACTCGACATAAAACCGGGACATTGAAGGACCGAGAGCACCCAGGGTTGGGTGTAGAGTCTCCCCAGAAGAATGGGCGGGAGAGTTACGTGGATTACGGGGTAAGTCCTCTGATACGTCATCTAAGAAACAAGGAGGCACTGGGAGTGCCTCGGTCTGTGGGAAATGACGGAAGGTCTCCGCTGGATGAAGTAGGGGCCAATTACTGGCTGTGGGTTGCGCCGGTGAAAAATAACCGACATCGCCGACATTCAATGGTCAATGGAATCGGGTGTAAAATGAGCTGACTTGCAAAGAGAGCAAGGAACCGGCGCGCGCTCATTGATCTGAAGTTGTGACATAGCCGAATGTCGGGCAGATCCGGGTGGTTGAGGACCTATCGTGAGTGTGGTGTAATGTTCCGAAAAGTCGCCTGGATGATGTCTTAATGCCCACAATGGAAACGAAAGGCAAAGGATGGACACCGATGTGGCGTATGGCCATTACTCAGAACAAATGGCACATGAGGACTTGGTCTTCAACCCTTTACTCACCTGGAAGGTTGAGTGACGAGTAGTAATGGGTGCAGTGTGGGGGACTGGGGAATTAAATTCTCACGCGAATCTCGCAGTGAGAGGACGCTTATTGGTTTGCGGCCCTTGGTCACACAACGCATGCTGCGGCGAGATGCTGGAGAAGTGGGAGCCTGCGGCCCCTTGTTTCCGCCGCCGCCTACCGGTAGCGTAGGGTAGGGAGTATGGGGTGTTGAGGGTAAAGGGGGTGGAGGACAGAATCGTCATGCTGGGGAGTCCCGCCTGCGGGCTTAGGACCATCTCGTGTGGATGTGGGTACCATATCGGGATGGCTAACACCATGTTGGGAAGTGTAAGAGTAGCAACTACCTAGAATTATTGGACTCCAGGTCAGGGGTAAAAGAAGGGAATTTGAGTGAGGGGGTCGGGGAACCGTCTCCCAAATGTGGGATTAGGCCCTTGAAGAGGTGTGGATGCGTGGACGGCCGGCTGACAAGTTTTGCGTGAGGCTCCGGGAGTGCTACGACCGGTGAGATGCCGTGATGACTGGCCTCCTGGAGGAGGTTTAGTATCCCTCCCCGGAGAGGATTTCTTTAGAGGAAACGACGCATACCCGTGGTTAGGGGGGAAGGAGTGGTAGTGCTCCATGATACGTCCCTAAAAAAGGATGGATATTTAATCCTGCAGGATCCATCTCGGTAGTGGGTATACAAGGTCTTGTCGAAGGAATGAGTGGAAGCATGTTATCGACCGGGCCGATGGGTTTGGCTCAGAATGTAACTTTATCGTATGGTCAGCAATCTACCACGCTGTGAGGGGAACACGATTGTCCCAAAGATTGATGATGCTACTGCCATCATAGCATACTAAGCATGTAGGTAAATGCACTCAAGGTGATATTATACTCCAGTGGGGCCGATACCAATGTCATTAGAATGGTTTTGCCCGGAAGTCTACCTGGGACGCTGGGGAAGATCCCTTCGGGATGATGATCTTCCATCATAAGCTCGCAATGTGATGGTGGAGGGTAAGAGTTCCGGGAACCAAGTTTGTGCCACACGGCTTTGGACATGATGTACGTGGATGCCCCTTCATCGCATGATGCATCATGGACGGTGATGTTCCGCCAGATTGATCGGGATTTGAATAGCGACGACCATGGAAGACGCTGTTTGGTAAATACGAGGTCGAAGTGATAAGTCTGGCATCCGCGGTGGTCGATCACTCTAATATGAAATTAGTGATTTTCGTTGTGTTGGGAAAGTTTGGAGAACTTCCAAAACTGGCATGGTACGGGATTGTGCTAAGTCATCTACCAAGTCAGAAGCTATGAGCTGCCCGAGCTCCCGGTGGATTGTGAACATTCCCGCTAAGTACGCTGGACGTGAATGGTGGTTCGCCGAAGGGCTTAGGATCATCAACCGGGTCCCGCCTGGGTAGGGTTTGCTCTCCGTGGAGATGTGGGAGTAGACTCGCTGTTGGGGGATACTGACGATCGTTGTCGGTAAAGAATTTCTTCCCCACCGGTGAGGAGAATTGTTCGCCCAATTGCATTGTTGGGATTGTGATATTGTCCCATTTGGGGTGGGGGTACAGAGCCCGTTGCGCTTGCACTGGATGTGAATAGGATTCTGCAAGACTCAAGGGAGGTTACAAGCATATTGCTGTTGTGCCCGCTGAGGGGTGTTTTGGCGCAGGAAGGGAATGCCTCCTTAGCCCTTTCAAATTTTGAAATCAGCGATCTGGGGCAAATGGTGGGTGTAATGACCGACACTCCACAAAGAGTGCAAGGGTGATCGGTTTTAACCGTATTCCGGCCCCATGCTTTGTTGCTATTGCCCCCCGGGTTTTGGTTCCTTTGGTTCGGGTTTCACTTCGCTACCGTTGTTGTTGTGGGGGTTGATTCCCTTTGATTTCGGGTTGTTATTGTTCCTATTCCATCCCTTCCTCCTGTTATTGTTCGAAGAGTTAGCTGGGTTGGCTGTATTCAACTATCCAAAAATTTGGTATTGTTGAGCAACAGAAGGTTGAACAAAATCTACCCCCGTATTGGATGGGGAGCCATAGGTTGTGGAGGTCCGGGAAATGGGAACATGGATTTTGTGGTGGTAACGCATTCGTAGGTTGCGCTATAGGAAGACTGGTACTTCGCTATACCTATAAGGTGATGTGGAGGGGGGACCACTTGTATTTAGAATAGGTGTATGTATGGGAGGTGACGATGTTGGTCCACTGATGGGTGGCGGTATATCAGCAGGGTATTGTTGTTGATAAGCGGGTGGGGGATAATAAGAAGTGCCCCCCATATACCGGCGAGTATTGAGGTGCGCCATACACTGTATCGGGTTGTGGGCTACGATGCATGGTAGCACCAATGAGTCCGCCCGCCAACAATGAGACATCCTGTGTTTGTCCTCCCGCCAAACGGCACAAAATTTGGGATATCATGAAGTACCATGTATAAGTATCCCGACCGTATGTAGATGAGGTCATATTGTTGCGCTTTTCCAACATGGCTTCTTCGGGGATTGTGGGAAGGTGGAAGCCGATGGGTTCTTCCAAGGAGGGTGACAGCGGATCCGAGAAACCGCTGCACTGCCGCTTGGTGGTGGTTTCTCAGCTTAAACAAACGGCGCCTACGCCACCCAGCGAAATGGCCTGTTTGTCGTGGGCGCCGACCGCTTTAAACTGGATGACCGACCATTATCGGGTCGGATCGGTAATTGTACCGCTCGGGCGAAGGATTTGGCTAATGACTCAAAGGTTGTGTGGGACCCAAAATTTTTCTTCAACATACCATTTGGCTGATGAACATGTGAGAGATCTTTGAAATAACCTCAAGTAGATAGAATCATCCATGATGTTATTGGAGGAACACCATAGGTGAAAGGTCATGACATTAGATTTATGTGGTTTATCCCCGCCTTCCCAAACTTTGGAATGTCTGAGGGAAGTTTGCTGAGTACTGCGTGCCATGTGAAGGCCGTGCAATAAGGGATCGCCAGTGAGCTTGGTGAGATCCGAATGTTGAGAGATGCCAAGTATGGTATCTGTAATGGGGTAGGAATTTTAGTTCCAGCCATAGTGTGTTTTGTACCTCGATCCTTGATGAGGATTAGGTGGGTTGGTGCTCCTCCTTGAGAGGAAGTAGGTCCTCCGGACTCAAGCAGAAGGGGAGCTAGAGATGGATGACCGGGAAGTGGACCTGCAGAACCAACCAAAGCTGATCCTAGGATGGTGGCACTCACAGGAGTATGTGGACGAAAGTACGACTGGATATTCCCCCTAAGATAGGTGGGAGATTAAGCAAACGTCGTTCATGAGCTTAATGGGTTCCGTGGTTCCCAACACCGATGTCGATTGATTGTGTGGATGGCAGCAATAAGTGGTGAGAAATATAGAACCAAGAATCTTTTGCAAAGTGTCTACACAAAATATGTACCAAAGTCAAATCAGAATCGATGTGTAATTAAGTACATATGAGTAAGCAGATATATATATGGGTAAGAGGGTTTTTATCCAAGGTAAAAAAAGAAAGCAAATGTTTGTGTCCTAAAAAGACGTAAAGTCCTTCCTCTCTAAATAGCACCCGATCTTCCAATAGCTCTCAACAAAGGGGTCCGTCACCGGAAGAGACACTAGTGAAGAATGAAAATAATTGGTTGGCAATGAGGGGTAGAGGGTGCAATATCCCTAAAGAGTCGGGTGATACCTCCCAATTGCCACACAAAATCCATTAATCAAGGTGCATTGGTTTCACAATCGCCAATTCGGGTAGATTTCGTCCTACAATTGGTCACTCTCTGGGCACTTCGGTCCAAGCGCTGCATTTAGATTTCGGCCTAAGAAATGGGTCTACCGGATCCCGGCCCCAAGAGGTGGGTGCCCCTGGGGAATTTTACTGTATCAACCGGACCTCGGCCCTCAACCCTTCACTGGTATCTCCTTACCTTATGGTGATTGGAACACCGACTTGAGGATTTTAAAAACTCCCTATTTGTCAACTTCTATGTTTGAAATTGTGGTAAACTCGTGATGATCTGGTTATTTGATACCTACCCCGTAGATCACCTAGACTAAAATCTTCTTTGGCACCTCCTCGTGGAGGCCAACTTAGTGAGTTGTTATAAAGATTTTAAATGAAGTGTTTTGTGAGGTCAGTGGTCCAACCTCGCTTTGATTTAAAAGTGTATGGATAGTCCAACTGCTAAGAAAAGATGGGGTGGCTTTAATCCCCTATAAAACCTACTTAGACCTTCACGTTTTGAGAAGAGGCTATGGGAGTGCAAAAAGTGACTTTTGTGTGCGGGAGTGAAAAGTGTACCAGATTTTAGTTGTTAGATGTCATCACCTTGCAACATGTGGACATCATTGGTCCTTTACAAGAGTTTGGATTACCTAAATCAACTAGATAACATTGGTACAACCTTGCGGAATTTTAAAATCCCTAGGTTGTACCAATGCCATCTAGTATGTGGACATTGTGGTCCATTAATATCCTTTAACTCCTATGTGAGTTAATCTAGAAAAAAGATGAAACAAGTCCTAGATTGAACATGTGGGCTGTGTGGGCCCAAGTATGCTTTTAACCTCCTAGTTTTCACTTAAGAAAGCAAAATTCAAACACTATTCTAACTTTGCTATGTGGGTATGTGGGCTTGGACCCCATAAGAAATGTGTTTTGGATAAAATGAACTAAGTATATGAGGGGTCTCTAAAGAGCCTTTTTCCTCTCCTCCTAAAAAGCTTTGTTTGAAATTTTGTTTAAGGGAGGTGAGATCAATTTCTCAATCCTTTCTTGATTCTCTTAGATCGCATAATGTCCCAAGAGAAGAGCATACTTCGATTGTTACTTTGACTTCTAGTCCCAAAATGTGAGTTTAGATGTGCTTTGGATTGATGTTTTAACTTAGATTTGTAAGCAAAAGGAAGCAAAATAAGGGACAAATGAATTTTATCCTATGCCTAGGGTTTGCTAAATGATCCCCTTTATGTTGAGGGGCTATGGCGTAGTATTCGTGAAGCTTACACATTATCATCTTAAGCAAGAAAAAATGATTTTCCAAACATCCAAAATCCTACAATGCCAATTTTGAGTAAAATGCGCGGCCTCCTGTGTAGACAAAGACGCGTATGGTGCCCGCGCGCTGACAAAACTGAAAAAACAAAGCGCATGCACGCCCAACACACGCCTGTGGGATGTAATACCTGCGCGCCTGTGTCAAAAAGTTCGGGAAGAAAATTCGGATCAATTTCTCCCTCAATTTCTGATGAATTGACTGGTGCATCGCCTACTGAGGTCAGTTTCTTTGAACCTGTGTCAGTGAAACAAAAGGAAAAGCAAATGAAGCCCAAATGAGGGAGGAATTTTATACCTTATCCCCAAGACGGGCCGCTAACTGGCTTGCACCTTTTCACATGTGAGCAAAGAGTGCTTACATGCCTAGTTGGCCTCCGCTAGTCATGGGTACTGCATGGTAAAAGGTTAGAAAGAAAAACAACTAAGCTATTAACAAGAATTAAAACAAAAACTAAGGAAACTAAGGAGCATGGAAAAATAAAACAAAATGACAATGGACCAATATCACCAATGTAATAGCCGGTCCGATAGATGAAATCCAAAGATACAATAAAGGAGAAAGAGGACTGGGTCCCTTCCCTCTCCACGGAAGGCTCTTGAGGCCCCAACTGATTGCTCTCCTTACAAAGAAAAAGATAAAATGTGGGTGAAAGAACTCCAAGCTTATTCACACAAGAGAGGGGTGAATAGCTTACGAAATGCAACCTACAATGTGTATTGCCAAAGAAGGGTCTCTAGCACCTAAAGATAACACACATGAAGAATCTTTGAGAAATGGTGGTCATTCATGGTTTTTATAGCCAAGCATTGGGTTATTATGCAACCTCTTTGAATGTGAAAAGGGCTCTTTAGGGCACACAATTAGGTCTTTGACCACCTCCCCACGCAGATTGAGCTCGGATTTGATGTCAAATCTAATTTGGGAGCCGATCCATTAGTATTGAGGCCAACCACTTTCATAAATGCGTCATTAGCAGGCTACGGTCTTTCAATTTATACTACAGATATGCTTCCTCCGGGGATATCGAAGATGTTATAATATATACATACACAGCGCATATGCGCTCCAGATACGAAGATGTTGCGCGCGCGCGCGCGCTCAGTGGGTGCATAGCGCTTTTTAATTTTTTGGCCATTTTGCATAGTTTTGACCCTTTTGCTGTGCTGTGGAGTTAATCCTTGTGCCATGAATGACTTTTTTTCTGTGTTGACGATGCGGAGTTCTTGTCGCCCTGTGCGGACGAAATTTCAGTGATAACACATGGGAGAACAAAGAAAACAAATGCTTGTATCCTAAAAGATGTAACATCCTTCCTCTCACAATAGTACTGGACCTTCCAATAACACTCAACAGTGGGGTCTGAAGCCACCAAAAGAGGAACTAGTGAAGAATGAAATGATCAATTATAATGAGGGGTAGAGGGAGCATATCCCGAAAGAGCTGGCAATATTTCCCAATAGCCACACAAAATCTGATCAAGGTGCAATTACAACCCACAATTTCCACCTAGGTAGATGTCCTAAAATTTGGTCACTAGGTACCTCCGTCAAAGTGCAACATTTAGATTTGCAGCCTAAGAAACGGGTCATGGTATGGATCCTATCCAAGAGGTGGGTGCCTCAAGGGGGGACACACAAAATAACTGGACCTCAGTGTTATAGGATAATCCCCCTGTGGACAAGTGGATTTCCTCTTGGATACTAGACCCCTATGACCAAGACAAAAAAGTGTTATTGTGGACACTGACTTTCCTTTTCATGAAGCTAAACTATTCAAAAAGAAGAAGGAAGAAGGGTAAATACCATTTTACTAACATTTGTCCTTGCTCGATCTAGGCTGATCTTGATCTCCAAGTTCTTCAGAAGGTCCTACAATACAATGAGAAACAACAAAGATACTTCCTACTCTACGATGATTAGCTTCATAACGGATCTATGAAAGAAACAAGTTCATGAAACATACACAAACTTTAAAGGAAACAGGCCAATCATAGATTTATATTAATGAAAACAAAGTGATATGCTTACAACCATGGATGTAGGTGTAGCAGCTTCACCAAAGTCTCCTTGTCCAGACCCTTTCTCAAATAATCCACACACAAAATGTTGATGCTTCAATGATATCTCCCTTATGAGATCATAAGTTTGATGCTTCACAATGTCTCTATCTATACCACTCATGAGATCATAATTTTGGTATCTCTATTTATCCATCTCCTTTTACCATGAGAAGGCCTCCTTATATAATCTTTGAGAGACCCAACCATCTTAGAGATTCTTTGGATAGGTTGAGGATCTTTCTCCATCCATTGTGGATCCTCCCTAAGATCGATCCTTGACCTTAGATTCAAATCCAACAAACTCTAGAGATGAGGGGGATTTTTCCCTAATTTTTCTCAAGAGTCAAATATCTCCTAAAGCAACCCAACGCTCCCTCAAAAGGGTACACAGAGCATTGAAAAACTTCCCCAAAGAAGGCTAGGGAGCCCTGGCATGCCCTTACAGTGGTTAGGGGAGTGCTGCCCAAATTTTCGCTAAACAATCCCAGCGCGCCCCCAAAAGGGTGCTCAGAGTGCTGAAATGCTCCCCCAAAGAAGGATAAGGAGTGTTGGCACTCCATGATAGTGGGTAGGGGAGAGATGGCCTTCAAAAATTACTTTTAAGTGGTTTTCTTCATGGAAAATGATTTGTACTCTTCATTAGATGATTTCTCTTTACAAAACCACTTATTGAGAGTGTCTTAAGTGTCGCTGTGATGTCGTTAGAGACACGACATAGGTGAGATGGAAGTATGATGTTTGCGACACTTGCGACACTTGAGGTCAAGATGCGAGACTTACGAAACTTGTAATGATGACACTTGTTAAACTATTGAAGTGAGTAATTTTGATGTGTAACACTCGGCCTTCGACCCTTCATGAGTATCTCCCTGCCTTATGGTGTTACAAACACTTGACTTGGAGGATTTTAAAGTTCCCTATTTGACAACTTTTATTGTTTTGAAGATGTGAGAACCAGATAACGAGGAGTTATTTCGATGCCTATCCTCGATATCATACCTAGACTAAAAATATTCTTTTGGCACCTTCTGTGGAGGAAAACTTAGTGAGCTTTTAGAAAAAAATTGGATGTGGTTGTTTGAGAGATTGGGGGTATCAACCAACCTCGTTGAATTTAAGTGGGAGTGGATAGTTTCATTGAGAAAAGGGTGGGGTGTTTCGGGATACCTTTGGAGGAAACTTACTTCAACCTCCATAATTCTAGATGAAACTATGTGAGTGAGTAGTGGCTTTGTGTGCGAGCAAGTAAAAGTGTGCCAAAGTTTTAATAAGTTAGGTGTCACCTTGCTGCATGTGGACTTCATGTGGTCCTTACAAATCTTGATTACCTAATTTACTAAATTTCATTGGTACAACCTTGAGGAATTTTAAAGTCCCTAGAGAACTACCATGTGGACATATGGGTCCTTACCAATCCTTCAACTCCCTGGTGTGATTTAATCTAATAAAGCTTTAAAAACTATCCTAGATTGTGTACATGTGGGCATGTATGGGCCCATTACAAAACCTTTAAACTTCCGTAGTGATGTAATCTAAGAAATTAAATTCAAAAACTATCCTATCTTTGTAGAATGTGGGCATGTATGGGCCCTTACAAATTTAATATGTGCTTAAAAAAGAAACTAAGAGGAGTTCCAAGGGGGTTGTTGTCCTCTCCTAAATATTTTGTCTTTTAAGGGAGATGAAATTTCTCCTCAATCATTTTTTTGATTCTTAAGATCACTCTATGGCATGAGAGAAGAGCATACTCAAAGATTGTTGTTCAATTTCTGGTCCCAATGCAAGTGGTTATATTTGTGATATAGAATGATTCCAACTTATCTTTAATCAAAGAAAGCTATCCATGTGGAAAAATGAAAGAAAAAATAGGATAAATATGGATTTTAACCCCCCTAAGTGTCTATGTTTTGACTAACCCTTCATGTGGAGAGGGAATCTAAGTGTGGTGAATATTACAATTTTCATAGAATCAAGATTAAGACGGCTATGGGCCTTCAACAAATCACAAAAACCCTTACAATGTATGATTTTCTGGATAGATGTGTGGGTCGCAGAGTAGACAGAGGCACATTTGGCACCAATGTGCAAATCAAAAATGACCTTTTGACATAGGTGCGCAGAATGCGCTGAGCAACACAGTGATTTTGGCACAAGTTCTCGGAAGATGTGCCTGTGGGTTAAAAAACCAGTGCACTTTCTGTTACATGGCCAGGAAGGAAAATTCAAATGAAATTTTCTCAGCTCAGCTCCGAATTCATCTTTTTGCAGGAAGGCATGGGCCGGTTATGGTTCCTGCAAGTTAAATAAACCAAAAAGAAGGGATCAAACAACCCAAATGGGGAGGAAATTGATACCTATCCCTAGTGGAGTCACCAATATGTTGTGTCCCTTTTCATCACCCAAGTGAGCAAAAGAATGACACTTACAAGTCCAGTTGGGTTAGATAGACAAGACAGAAATGAATGCAAGAGTTAGAAACATATAGCATAAGAAATGAAAAAAGAACTAAGCTAATAACAAAAAAAGAAACTAAACTAGAGTGCATAAGGGAAATATAACAAAAAATAAACAACTTTCATGCCACCAAAGGATAATTTGTATTAGTGGGAAAACACCAAAGAGAAAGGGAGACTTTTGGGTCCCCACTTCCTCCAAGGGAGATCTCTTGAACGACCAATGATTGAGATCTTCTTACAAGTAGCAAACTAGAAGGAAATGGTGAAGAAATCTAAAACTCATTCACTCAAGAGGTGATGTGAATGGCTAACTGAGATGGTTCTTATATTCTCTAATGACAAAAGAGGTTCCTCTAAGAGAATAAAGGCAACATAACAATACAAATGAATTCTTGGAAATATAGTGCACCCATGGCCTCTTTTTATAGAAAAGAGTTGCGGCATTATTCAACCAGTGTTTAGTGTGAAAAAGGGGCTATTTAGGGCACCCTTTGGTATTTGACCAGCCCCCCACTTGGATTCAGCTCGGATTTGGGTGTCAAATCGACTTGGGAGATGAACCAGAAGTGGGTGGAAGGCCGACCAAAATCATAAATGCGTCGTTCTGAGGTATGTGCGGCTTTTTCTATCCACAGTCGCGCATCGGGCACATGTGCGCTTTTCCAGAGTTCTTCAACTATCGCACGTGTGCGCACTTCCTTTGTATCCTTAGCACATGTTAATTTTATAACCAGTTGTATAATTTTGTGCCCGTTGGAAATGATTTTTTTGGGCCATAGATGAACTAATGGGTGTTTGGAGATGTTGGATTCCTATAACCATTTGCGAATGAAATTCCAGTGATAACAATTATGATGAATGGACTCAAATAACTTTGTACTATGTTCAAAGGCAACACGATTGATGCCGATATAAGATAATACTCCCTTCCCGCCCATTTTTTTTTGTTTTTTAGTAAGAAATGAATGCTATGATACAAAGGAGGAAACAAGTGTTGCAAGTAAGCAAAAATAGTTCCAGTAGTGGAATGTACCTATGTTCAATGTAGGCAAATGAATGTGGGAGATGGACACTCCGGGGATGTTCCCTCCTAGGTATAGGGTGTCAAATTGTGAAGGATATGAACAAGGCTCTGCTTGGTTGAGGATGCAAAAATGCTAAGGCAGACAATTTATAATGCAAAGAGAGAACCCTTTATAGGCTCAATACTACAAGAAAGGGCATGAGATGCAATCACAACTTAATGCCAAAAAATGTCCTTTTTTATGTATTTTAGTCTAATTGGTGTGAAAAAGGGATAAACTTGTGCCAAATAGACTTCTTTTCAAAACCAATTTACGAGTGTGAAAAAGACAAGTTCACTCGGTGATATTTTCACTTTTTGATAACGAGTTGGAAAAGAGATCAACTAAGACTCGTGATATTTAAAATCCAATTTAATGAGTGTGAAAGGGACAAATCACTCAACAATATTTTCCTTTTTAGACAAGTCGAAAAAGAGCTCAAATTAAACTCGTTTGGGAGTCCACAGGGTATAAAGTCCCATGTCTATGAATGAGAAATGAGGCTCAGCATAAAATCAAGTATGAGTAATGAGGGACTCCCGGTCTTGCTGAAAAAATCTCTACATGGGTACCAAATGCAGTAGGGGATCTATCTCAGGCACCCATGTTCAGTAAGTCTCTACCACTTGAAAATGACACAACTTTATAGCAAATGGAGGGTTCAGTGTCACAACAAATAGGTTCGTACCTAAGGCATACAAAGTGACAATTATAGGATAATGCAAAAATGCATGACAGAGTGGATACCTATCCTATATGTTGGGTAACGAATATACCTGCCCGAGGTGACAAACAATCAACATAACATTGAAATCTACAAGAATCCATGGTTAGAATTGAAAAGAAACTCGATCCAATTTTGTATTAGTCCATTAGGTGAAAAAATGGTTTAAACTATAGAAAGTGGGTAAAAATAATTTATAAATAGTAATAAAATAAAAATTTACTATACCATTTTAATTTTTTACCCAACTAGTGCAAATTGGACCAAAATTCCTTCAAGATTCAAATGAAAATTACGGGAGCATCAGGAAATGGAATCACGAGTTGTCTGGATCAAGTAATTCTTGTTCTCTTCCTCTTTAAATTCAGTGGTTTAAAATTTTGAATTAGGTCTTAAATTTTTAGATATTTAAGGTGCAAAGTATAGATTTCGGTGTACGCGGGTTGGATTTGGTTAGGTCGCATGTATGAATAGGTATACACTCCTGTGTGAACTATAGGGGGCATGTATTAAGCCCTACACATGACTGTATGCAAAGGAGGCCACGTACATGCATACAAATGATAAAAAACAGGGGTTATAACTCAAAATTGTAATTGATTTGGACATGATGGTTCTTGAATGGAGGGAGAGAGAACATGAGGAGGTCGATGTTGCTATAGAATGAGATCCAGGGGCCCAAATGGCCTTAAAATGATGTGGTTTATATAAGTTTTGGGCGCTCAAAAGAATGAGATCCTAGGTGAGGTTATTGGAGATGTTGGTGGGTTACTAGGACCCTGATAGTGAGAGCTTCAATATCAATGAGAAAACATTGAGAATTGAAGTAGAGGACATTTACTTTCTAACTAGTCTATCACACCGGGGGGAGGTTGTGAACCTCAAGTCGCAGGGAGCAGGTAGCATGATGAAGATCGAAGAATATATTAATGCTCACTGTGTAGCAGGGACTCCTAAGGTAGGGAGTCAAGTGCCTATCCGGGTAATAAACAACCTCAGTCTAAAGATCATTGTCCTAGTATTGACCAGGATTATAGGTTTGGCCTCATTGCACTAGGCATCGAGGTTGCTCATGTTCTATCTAGTGCAGTGTGTGAGACCCACAGTGTATGACTGGTGTACCTCACTACTGGTGAATATGAAGAGCTAGTTGATAGAGTGAAAGCAGGGGGATTTTGGGTATGCCTCCATCTTATGTAGTTTCTTTTCTGAGTGGGTTCCAGGTTTGGATCCTAGAGTGGATATTCTTCCTTGGGGACCTCGTGATCCAACCATGGCAGGTGGACTGAGGTAATTAGGTGGAAGGGAGGAGGTAGGATTCCAACACCCTACAATGAGGACTTCTTCTACTGGTGGCGGCGATAGGTCATCACTCTGGATGACTATCCCTACAAGGGGATYGACTTCAGAGGAGATATAGAAATGCCACTTCCAGCAGGGTCTGTCTACTGTGACATAGGTATGTCAAAACGTTTTTACATATTTCATTTTTTTGTATTTTTGTATAATTGGGACAAAAATATTTTTGGATGGTGCTTAAGTATTCACTCGACTTTGTGTGTTGTAGACGTGGGTCTGCGATAGATAGAGGGTTTCCCTCGACATCAATAGAGGAACCAGGGAGATGTGGTGGTGGGAGGAGAGGCCGAGAGGGTCGTACAAAATGTACAAGGAAACCTGTCGTGTTTGACTCACAAGATACCCATGGCTCAGGTATAGGATCTTCCTGAAGCCATGCAATGAAAGGTGGTTGGTGTACCTAGGGCATCGGTATGACTCTTTCAGCGTTTCACAAACATTGTGGTTTTATACCATGACACACATCTGATGCCACAGGCATAGATATCATGGGATATTATAATACCGACCGTATATATGTATTGAGGGTGTTAGCCCCATTTTGTACTATAAACACCATATTTTTTTAAATATATAAAAATGGATCTTTTGTTTTACTTATATTTTACAATGTGCACATTGATTATATGGTTTTCTCTTCTTTTAATTATGTGACAAATGTGAATCCAAAAAAAAATTAGAATAATAATTGGATACATGATTAGAACTCCTAGGAATATGATAATATGTAATAAAATCAAATTGTTGTTCTAAAAGATGTACCTGTAGTAATTGTCTGAGTAATGTAGGATAACACACACAGTAACAACCATTCAACTGACGTACTACTAACTGGGAATCTAGGTGAACTTCTAATGAACGAATACCATGTGAGATAGAATCACGCAACATTTCTATAACAATGCTATATTCAGCCACATTATTCATGGATGGCCCTAGGAATACGCCACCTGAAGACACTAGTAGACCCTCGGGTGAGTAAAATACCCAAGCAACGGAAGCCAAGTTCCATGTGTGACGACTAGCCCTGTCTGCAAATCCTAAGTAGACCGACGACTCTGTTGACATCTATCAACCAAGTGAAATCTTGATAAGAAACCCGAAGACAAAAAATAAAAGAGATATATACACTAAATTACATTAGTATACTGAGATTTATGCCCGAGCCTGGGGCTCAAGCATAATATCTTTTTAAGTAGAGCCCATTTCTGGGCTCGGCCAACTTATTCCCTTCATAATATTCTAACTCATACTCTCCTTTTTCTAGAACACATCGTAGAATATAAGGACCGTGACACACAGGCTTAAACTTTCCTTCCCCTGGTGGTTCTTTGGATTGATCATACAAGAGGACCAAGTCACCCTCAACGTACAACCAAGGACAAACATACTTATTGTACTGGACCTTGAAACATTTTTTATTCTCCTCGATAGCCATAGAGGCATCTCGACACTGCTCATCGAGACTCTCTAGGTGTACAAAGCATCGCTCGTGATCGGAAGTGTCAGGTAGGAGCGTGACTACCAAATTAAGAGAAGGGATTTCACATTCAATAGGTAAAATTGACTCCACACCATGTACTAGTTGTAAAGGGGAAAATTTGTTGGCATTCTTGACTGAGGTTTGGTATGCCCAGAGTGTAGTATATAGCATGATGTGTTAGTCGGATTTACTCTGACTGACATTTTTTTGCAAAATGGTCTTGAGAGACTTGTTGACGGCCTCTACTTGTCTATTTTCCTGGGGATAATAGGGAGAATAATGACCATGTCTAAAACCCATCTTAGCTTCTAGTTCTTCCATCATCTCATTCTAAAAGTGACTGCCATGGTCAGTGACAATTTCACTTGGGATACCGAACCGGTTGATAATCTGATTAAAGACAAAGAAGGATGCAGTCTTCCCATCAGAATTAACTATAGGCATGGCCTCGACCCACTTAGTAAAGTAGTCGACAACCACGATAATGTGTTGATTCCCCCTAGCAGAAGTTGGGTTGCAATCGACAAAGTCCATCCCCCACTTAGTGAACGGATCTATGGTAATGACTGGATGAAGAGGGGTTGGATGTGAGCACATTTTTTCTAGTGAACACCTAGTAGGGGTGACACTTCTTAACCACTTCAATGCAATATTTAAAGATCATAGGCCAGAAATAACTGGCTCGCAAGATTTTTTGGGCTATCACAAGCCCGGATAGATGACCACTAGAAGCCCCGATGTGGAAATCATTCAGAATACACTCAACTTTTCCGTGAGTTAAACAATGATGCAATATATCGTCTATTCCTTGATGATACAAAGTGTCACTGATGATAGTATATTTCTTAGCTTGGTATATTATACGTCATCGTTCATATCATGAGAGATGTTGAGGGAACTTCAAGGTCAGAAGATAGAGAATGATGTCTCCATACCAGGGGTCAGACAATGAGACAATAAAAATGTGTTTGTTTACAAATGAATCAACATGGATAACATCCTCATCGAATCATGGAAAATCAGATATCAACTCTACAAAGACTAGGGATTTCTTGGATTTCACGAAAGTGAAATCGAGATCAAACTCCTGTAAAATGGCAATCCATTTATTATATTTCCCCCCTATGACATGTCGGGTAAGGACGTATTGAAATGGATTGACATCAACAACCACCATAGTCTTGCAAAGTAATATATAATGACGCAAATTCTAGACTACGTGAATGACAACCAAATCTATCTTTTCAACGTGAGTGTAATTAAGTTTGACTAAGAAAATAAATGACGTGCTCATGGAGCTTAGCATCCTCCTAAACCAGAACCATACCAATAATATCATCAGATGCGGCAATATATAGCAAGTAATCTCTATTGTAGTCAGGAGGCTTTAGTAGAGGTGTCGACACCAAATCTTTCTTCAAAACATCGAAGGAATCCTGGGCTCACTCATACTAGATAAAAGGGGTTTCCTTCTTGAAAAGACGCATGAAACCTTTAGTGATAGTGGAATAGTTCACTATAAAACTAAAAAGAAACTTAAGTTTCCCGTGTAAACCCTGAAGTTGTCTAATCGTGCGTGGGGGAGGCAACCAAAGTATTTCCTCAACCTTAAGTGGATCCACCATGATCCTAGTCTCAGAAACTAGAAAAACTAAAAGATGACCAGTCTTCATGCAAAAGATGCACTTGTGAGGGTTCAACCAGATTCTATAATAATGACATCTTTCAAAAACTAGCCAAAGGTGAGTAACATGATTTGCTCTCTTACAAGAGTGAGCAGCAAGATCATCAAGGTAAGCTTCGACTATGTTCTTAAGATCATGAAAAGAAAAATTCATGGCACACTGAAAGGTTGCTCCAACGTTTTTAAGGATGAAAGGCATTTTCCAGTATGAAAAAGTACCCCAAGGAAAAATAAATTTCGTCTTGTGTTGATCCTCTGGTTTTATTTGATATTATATCCTAAAAATCCATCCATAAAGGAAAATACTTCACTTCCCACACACTTGTCAAGAATCTGATCGATGAAAGGTGTGGGAAAGTTATCTTTCGAACATGCCTTATTCAGGTCACATAAATCCATACATACGCGGATGGTTCCTTGCTTCTTATCTACAGGAAAGGTGTTAGATATCCATTCAGTTAAAGGAACTGGGTAGATGAAGCCATCATTAAGTATCTTCTCCACCTCTTCCTTAATAGCAGGGGCCTTTCTAGGTTTGATAACTCTAAGACATTGTCGAACAAGTTTAACATCCAGATAAGTTCTAATATCATGTTCAACAATATGAAGGTCGATCCCTAGAACCTCTTCATAGGACCACACAAATACATCTTAGAATTCCTTGAAGAGCTCGGTGTGGATCAGGATTTCTTCTGGTGAACAATCCACACCAATATTTACATTTTCAACCTTACCAGGGGTACGAGAGATGTCGATTGCGACAGTAGGAGAAATTCTCGCCATATTTCATTTGACAAAAATGCCATGCGTATCAAGTGGAAATATGACATGACCAACTATCTCACTCAAAGTATATCAAAAGTCATCTTGTTCGATTCTTTCAAGCTCTAGGAGAAAATAAGAGCGGTGATGCATGTCATCCCAAGGTTTTTTGGAACCATTCTTGGCTTCGATGATGGCTTCATCCGAGGGCAAAGTCCCATCGAGGTAATCATGTGAACAAGACAATGAAGTGGCACACATGGGCCTAGACACGAGATCATCCTAGTCCATCAGTGAGGGAACTGGATCAAGATCGACAGAAGAGTCGAGAATAGCTTGATACGCAATCTCCATTGTCGATAGTGGCATGGTCATCCCAGCATGTGACTGACCTTGACAAGACAAATTCGAGGAAGGTAGGGTCAACAGATCATTGAAACAATATGTGTGGAAAGGAATGGACCTCCCAGTCAAGACAGGCCTACTGGACATGGCATAAACGTGATGGTTCAGTGCCAAGAAATCAAAAGTTCCCATAAGGGAAGAATACATTCTGACACTGATATTCTCAATTGTCAGTTGAGAATTGTCAATTACAGAGATCAACGGTCCAAGAGATGCATTAGGACTAGATTTTATAGGAAAATCCTCCTGCGGATAGGTGAACTTCCTCTTGGATCTAGACCCCTATAACTAAGATAGAAAGGTGTTAACTTTGGTCACTGACATCCCTTTAAACCTAGCTAAACTAATCTATAGAGAAGAGGGAGAATATGTACCTTTTTACGATGTTTGTCCTCGCCCAGTTCCAAGTTGAGATCTGATCCACAAGCTCTTCAGCAGGTCCTGCAATACAATCAAGGACAAAGCATGCTTCCTATTCTACTACAATTATTTTGAAACTAGATCTATCCATTAAATACAAGTTCATGTAGGCATACACAATCTTGAAGGAAACATGCCAAGCACATGTATTAATGAGAACTCAATAGGGATAATTACAGACCTTTGATGCAAATGCAACAACCTCACCAAGGTCTCCTTGTCCAACCCCTTGCTCAAATGATCCATAAACAAAATGACTATGCTTCACTTATTATCTCCCTTATGAGATCATAAGTTTGATGCCTTCAAATGTCCTCCCATCCTTATGAGATCATAATTTAGGTATTTCTCAATGTCTCCATCCATTCCTTTCACCATAAGAAGGCCTCCTTATATAAGCTTGAAGAGGCCCAACCACCTTAGATATTCTTGGGATACGTTGAGGATATTTCTCCATTAGTTGTGGATCCTTCCTAATATCCAGCCTTGACCTCGGATTCGAATCCAACTGATTTCATAGATAAGGGGCATCCTCCCCTGATTTTCTCAACAACATAATGTTCCCCCAGAATGGTGCACATACCGCTACAATTCTCCCCCAAAGAAGGGAAAGGAGAGTTATCTCTCCCTATCTGGTAGGGGAGTGCTACCCAATATTTCTTCAAAAAATCCTAGATCTTCCCCAGAAGGGTGTACAGAGTGCTACAACACCCCCCCAAAGAAGGGCAAGGAGCGCTAGTGCTCCCTACTAGTGGGTAGGGGAGTGTTTCCCAAGATTTCTTCCCCCCGGCCATGAGGGGGAAGAAATGAAATTTCTCTACCCAAAATCAAGAATGCATATATATTATTTTCTAGATTCTAATGTATAAAGAAAGTAAATACAAATCCTTCAATGCTCCACAACTTTCAATCGGAAGAAAGAGTCATATGCAGATGAAAAAGACACGAAGTGACAAAGGTTTCAAACAAAGAATGCACTCAAAGCAATGAGAACTGAAAGAAAACAAGTATAAACTTGTTCTAAAAAGAGCTCAATCAAGGATTCAACAACTGGAAAAAATTCAAGGAGTACAAGGATATGTAGAGAAGAATCCAAGAAAAGACAGAGAGGAAGAGAAATCACTCAAATTGTCCCAACAAAACAAGCAGCTAGAAATGGAAATTTCACATTTCAGAAAATGTTTCAAGCTATAATAAATACAATAAGGGGTGATAAGCACCAAATATAAACATAAATAACTTCACAAACAAATCACAAAGTCTGGATAAATGCTACCACAAAACAAGCTGAGAAAATCTGAGCAGAAAAGGGAAAAACTCCTCCAAAAAGGAGACCAACGCTCCCTATCTCAAGGGTAAAGAGTGTTGAAACACTCCCTAAATCACTATATGGGTGTGATATATCTCTGATATGGTCTACATGGGGGAGTTGATCCACCCAGAAATTAAAAAAACAGTAAAAAAAAATGAAGAAAAACTCACCTAGAATGCATACAAATTGATGAAATTGCTAGTGAAGGTAGGAGAAGGATAATGGATGATAAACAAACAATAAAAGTGATCTGAAAGGTGGGAAAATCTAAGTAAATAAAATAGGAATTTCTTGGGGAAAATGACCTCAAATATCAAATGGAACATTGGTTAGATATTTTAATTTCCTTACAACAACTTTCATTCAATCAGATAAATGAAAAAACAGTGGATCGACTCCAAATCTCACATAAGAAGAGTGACTCAAAGTAAGGAATAAATATGTCAAAAATACAAAAAAATCATCATCAATTCATAGAAATCAAAATTTTGGAGGCCAAAAAGAAGGACACACTGAGATGGTAATAACCCCGACCAGATGAAAAAGCAAAAACTAGACTCAGAGATCAACTCCCAAAAAGTTTTTTAGCAGGAAAAGACTTGTGCTCTGGTTTCAAGGGAACCACGGTGTTGAACAGATCTGTGGGAGCCTACAAGGGAGTTCTAGCACTCTGGTTGTAGAGGCAGGGGAGCGTTGTCTTCTCAGAAGAACAAACTATTGCCCAGAACTAAAAAAAACTCATGAAAATCCAGAAATTGAGTGTGTATGGAATGAATCCAAGAGCCAACAACACATATAATAATCAGAAACACAACATGATTAAGATATAAAGGTGAGAAAATTCCAAAAACAAGACCAAGGAAGGAAACCAAAACTGAAATCTTTGGTCCCCAAAGGAGTCACCAATTTCTGTTACAGGAAAATCCCCCTGCGAACAGGTGAACTTCTTCTTGGATATAGACCTCTATAACCAAGACAGAAAGGTGCTAACTTTGGTCACTGACATCCCTTTAAACATAGCTAAACTAATTGATCGAGAAGAGGAATAATATGTACCTTTTTACAATTTGTGTCCTCGCCAGTTCCAAGTTGAGCTCTAATCCACAAGCTCTTCAATAGGTCGTGTAATCCAATCAAAGACAAAGCATGCTTCCTATTCTACTACGATTAGTTTGAAACTAGATCTATCCATTAAAGAGACAAGTTCATGTAGTCATACACAATATTGAAGGAAACAGGCCAAGCACATGTATTAATGAGAACTCAATAGAGATACTTACAGACCCTTGACACAGATGCAACAACCTCACCAAGCTCTCCTTGTCCAACCCCTTGCTCAAATGATCCAAAAAAAAAATGACTATGCTTCACTGATTATCTCCCTTATGAGATCATAATTTTGATTCCTTCAAATGTCATCCCTTCCTCATTATATCATAATTTAGGTATTTCTCAATGTCTCCATCCATTCTTTTCACCATAAGAAGGCCTCCTTATATAATATTGAAGAGGCCCAACCACCCTAGAGATTCTTTGGATAGGTTGAGGATATTTCTCCATCAGTTTTGGATCCTCCCTAACATCCATACTTGACCTCAGATTCAAATCCAATGAATTTTAGAGATAAGGGGGATCCTTCCCTCATTTTCTCAACAACATAACACTCCCCCAGAATGGTGCATAGAGAGCTACAACACTCCCCCAAAGATGGGAAAGGAGTGCTAGCGCTCCCTGCTAGTGGGTAGGGGAGTGCTACCCAATATTTCTTCAAAAACTCCTAGCGCTCCCCCAGAACAGTGTACAGAGTGCTACAACTCTCCCCCAAAGAAGGCCAGGGAGCATTAGCACTCCCTGTCAGTGGGTAGAGGAGTGTTTCCCTTCAAAATTCATTTTTACGTGTTTTTTTATCAAGGAAAAGGATTTTTACTCTTTGTTAAATGATTTCTCCTTATTTAACCAATCTCTGAGGGTGTCATAAATTTTTCCTTGTGATGTCATTCAAGACATGACATAGACAAGATGACTATATGATGTTTGCAACACTTGCAACACTTGTGGCTAAAATGCAACACTTGTGACACTTGTAATGACGACAATAGGTCATCATTGAAATGAGTAATTTTGGTGTGTAATACTAGAGCACGTAAAGGATAATTGATCAATCATCACAATATTTCCTTCATGAGGAAAACAAAGAGTATGGAAGATAGATGACATGACGACGATCATAGCATAAGTCCAATCGCGACCTAGTAGTAGGTTATAATCAAGAGGCGCATCAACTACCTCTACTTCCACCTCTATTGTATTCCCACTGAACTAGACTGGAAAGGCAGGGAGAATACCGTGAGGGTAGAAGGAATGAACATCAAAATCAGTCAACATGTTCAATGACCTAGAAAGGGTCAAAGAACCAATATATTTTCAACAAACCAGGGACATTGCACATGTAGCAGCGCCTTCATCAACAACCACACTTTTGATGGTATACTTTGAATACTCCACATGGATTTGGAAAGCCACATGGTAAGGAAAGCGAGGCTTAACATCTATGACATCAAACTTCCTATCCTTTGAGCCACTAGGTTCTAGAGCTCCTAAAGTAAAGAGTAAGGAATTCCTCTATGAGGGACATGTCTAGAGTACCTCCAAAGACAACATTGCACAAGGGGTTTGGCCTAGGTCCTCAATAATAGAGTAGTTCTGGGCGGATCTAGCATTTGTATTATGGGTAGAGAGCAAAAGTACTCCTTTTGGAATACTAGGCGGTGGCTCCAGTTTCTCAATCTATAAATTCATCTCCGGAGGAGGAGTAGATTCTAGACAAGAATTAGTTTGTTTAGAACTATAGTTTCGAGATCAAGTGGTTACATCAATTTTCTCAATAACCATATTCATACATAAACTATCACTATCTTGCTACTATTGTTTTTGACCTCCACCAGCCGCATTTCTGGCATTTGAGGAGATCGAGGATAAGTGTTGATTATGTGGGAATGGATTCATTAGCAAGGCAAGCGATTGATCTAATAGCCTCGCAACTTCTGCAAGTTTGGGTAACAAATGGGTAAGGTGATCATCTATGCAAAGCTTACTGGGAAACTTCACCTTACGTTTTTCTCATTTTCCCTCTCTAGAATTACTCCCTGTCTTCTCATTATTATTATTGTCCTTGTGTTTATTACCATTTTTCCCACCCTTACGGTTATTACATCCTTTCTTATTATTCCCTCTTGGTTGTTGGTTACCATTTGGGTTGGTCGATGATTCCACTGAGTGTACATCCACTAGCTGAGTGGGGTTGGAATACACAGATGAGGATGGCCCTCCTATAGATTGGCTTAAAGGAAACTCTTTCAACTGGTTTTTCACCGAGTCTATGGAATTTACATTGGTGGAACCTACAATGTCGTCGGCATGAGGTCCGAGATTTTTCCTAGGGTCATAAGTAGACCGCGGTGCATCAGGAATAAGGTGGTATAACATCCTAGACTGAGCATAAATCTAATCTAACTGGTGGGTCCTAAAGATTTCTTCCTCCTTGGTGGTAACCCCGGAAGTAGCAATGTCCTTCGAGATAGGAGCGTACAAAGACTTAAGAAACCATTCTAAAATAAATGTCGGGGGTATAGGGGTCTTAATCAACCTCTTCCATCTACACCACTCCTAGATATGGTCTGAGATATGAGTGGTGGTATCCTAGTGTAATGTTGAGAACAATTCTAAGCCAACATCATAATGAATGGGAAATTGTAAGTGGTTAAGAAAGACTATTACCAACTAATAAAAGTTCCATATGCCCCCTTGGGTATCTTAATATACGATTTCACCACAACTCCGATGAGGGTGCGTTGAAATAGTCTCAAAAAAATAGAATCGTCATTAAGGGAGTTTGATGAGCACCAAATGTGAAAGGTTGTGACATGATCACTAGGATCCTCTCCATTCTTACCCTTGAACATCAATATGTCCAAAGGAATTTTGGTGGGGACCGAGGGCCATGTAGGATTGTGACTCACAAGGCCATTCATTAACTTCGCCAAAACTGGCAGATTAAGCATCGCGAGAAAATGGAGACGAAGTTATGACATCTAGCCCCAACCAAAATGGAGACTTCTAGTAAACACCATGGCCCTGTCTGACGTTATAAGGCCCTCCTCCAGACTGATTTATATAAGGTTGGTTGGGCATCATTCCAGCTGGAATGTTCTATTGGGGGTTACAAAAATTTCCCCCAGCTGGATTAGATCCAGGTTGGGGGTTTCCTAAAGTGTGAAACCAACCTCCTCTGGGTTGTAAACTAGAGCATACAGGTGGATTCATCATCCAAAAATTATTCGTTGGAATCTACATCGAGGAGGTAGTATTGTAGGATGGAACTTGAGTTGAATCTTGTTCGCCAGGTTGACTATTCCACCAAGAAGTAGGAGGATTGAACCCAGGGTTAAAAGTAGGGATACCTTTCATATTAGGAGTCATTTGAGGGATTTGAGATCCATCAAATGAAAAAGTAGTGTAGGGAGGTTTACTTCACCCAAGCCCAATGCTAGCATTAGGGACAAAATCTGGGATGGGATTCGAAAACTACAAAGTGAATTTGGGAATACCATAAGAAAATGGACTAGAATCCATAGGGATGGATTGAACATTGTAGCCCAGTGAGTGGCCAAGAGACACAAAGGGGTTCGAGGTGGTATCTTGAGAATTAACTATAGGACGGGCTATAGTAATTATAGGTACCTCCGACACTACCATCATAGAGGTTGCAGGAGTTGAATGGGTGCCATTAATTATAGTGGGTATTAGAGTCGCAGGGCTCCCAGAATTCTGAAGACTAGGTTCAGTACTCATCCTTGTATAATCACAAATCTCAACGATGGATGTGTGTGTACCACGTATAATTACTCTATTCCTTTTAGAAGGCAAGGAAATGAAATCTAGTAGTAACTATAACAAGTGACAGGACCAGCGGGTAGGCTAGTCCAACTCCACGATGACTTAAGACTCTAAAGATAAAAAAATATATATATCCCAAGGTGAACTAGTAAGCAAAGAGCACACCAAAAGTCAAATGACCAATATGAATGAAAATGGGGTAAAGTGGCTAAGTGGCCTCCCTCCCTAAAGAAGGTATATCTCACCCAAGAGGGACCTGAGACTCCCTTCTAAAGATCAGAGGTAACATAATCAATTAGAAGTGTCCTCGTGGGCTTAACAACCAGTCGGTCAGATCCCCTCAGAGATGTAATCCTCCATAAAGACTGTGTGTTTTCTGACCCTTATCTGACCCAGGGTACCTACAGAATAACCCCTTCAAGGAACCTATGAGACACCTAAGTCAAGAAACTAATAAACCACTATATAATTGATGCACATGTGAGCAGTCATAAGTCAGGTCCACCATATGGGTAGGGTAGAAATCCTGAAACCTTGAAAGAACCACCTCTCATGGAGGTAAAGGCACTAACAAGATCCCCATAAATATCTATGACACTAGGAAGGTATTGGGGGCATATCCCTTCAACCAAATTCATGCAACCTTGTGATTAACTCTAGTGTGAGAGGAGACTCTTAATCTTACCAATTATACAATGAATTTCTCCACTCCCTAACTCAGACACATATGTTGATTTAATTTCCTCGGATACATTTACTCACAAAATCCTATTCCAAGGCACTAAATCCTAGGCTAGTTTGTGCACCCTAGAAAATAAAATTGTTACTAATAAATTTTAAATTATAGTGTTGATTTTATGGCCATGATTACTCAAAAAGGTATGGTGATGAAACTCGTGGTAAGACTTTGCAAGAAAAGTAAATATCAAAATAATGAAAAGTCCTAACTTTAACTTGTAATGTATGATATGATTCTAAAAATGATGCAACTTTCAACTTCAACTCTGCAATTCAGAAGTAAAATGCAATCTTTCACTATATGCACTAAGCTAATGATAAAAACTCAAAAGACAAAAATGCCTTTTTTTTTGTATTTTAAATATATCGAAACTGAAAATGCATGGACTGAAAAGTAACTTGATATATATCCCTACTGTGTATGAAAAGGAGATAACTCAAGTAGGATATCAAGCAACAAAACACCCAGCCCAATGTACCAGGACAATAAAAATGAAAAGATGAAGAGAAAAACTTCGCCCAAAAATTCAACCAAAAGAGGGTTTCTTGTCATCCCATAGGCACTCAATAGGCACTACAGGGACCTAAGAAGGCCCAACAAGCATCAAATCCCACCCAACAAACACCAGACCAAGAAAACAGGTAAGGAAAAAGTGTGTACGTGACTGTTTGGCAAACAATGCTTATATACGCAGCTTGTAGTGAGACAACCTGCATGTACACGCAACTGTCAGGGGAAAAGGAATGTATATGATTTGAAACAAGGCCAGGCAAAGGAGAAAGGATGAAAATGCAGACCCAGAGTGAAAAGGAGCTATCAAGAAATGATATGACCAAAACCACAATAGAAACAAGAGAAATTCAAGGAGAAAAGTACTTCAAACCCTAAGAAAGAAGATTCATCCCCAGTATGGTTGCCAATTCTCTTACGAGGAAAATATCTCTATGGCTAGGGTGAACCACAATAGACAAAAATGACTGCAGAAATCAACTCTATCCCAACAACATGCTATATAAACCAATGTGCAAGCAAGATAAGAAAGAGGCTTACCTCATCCAGATGTTTGATTATGTCCATCTTTGAGCACTTTGACCCAAAGCTATATACCTGCAACAAATTCTCAACAAACAAACGAAAAAAAGCATATGGTGGAAATATAAAAGGTTAGCACATTAGATAGCATAATACATCAATATGCATAACAAATATGCCCATGGATAGTAACACATATATTTGCAAGATATCAATTTGACAGGAAGAGAGTATTTCTATTAATAAATGATCAGCGAAAGTGAAAATATTACAGACTTTCGTGTCAACATAGTTCGGAACCAAGAAACTGAGTTCCTTTCAACTGGGCCTCCACCACTTCAATCCTTCACCAAAGGCAATCTCATATAAGGGATGCAAATAGGTTCTCCATCAATAAGGGAAGATCTTGGCAACTAAACTTTGTGTTCAGATTTAACGGACAAAGGGTTTCAGACTGGATATGAAGTAAATAATTTCTCCAGAGGAAATTTGCTCTCAAATTTGAATTCTCTCTCCTTTTCCATAGCTAGGATATGGCTTCTTTATAGCCTTCAAAATGAAACTAAATGTTTGAGTCAGAACGTTTCCTATATATGGAAGTCCAAGGATTAGATATCTCCTTTCATGACATGGAAACCATACATTTAATTTTGATTTTTTGGCACAAATCCTGATGTACACGAGTTGTAGTGGAGTAGCATATGTATACACTTACTATATAGTGTGCAAGATGTGTACAAGTGGAAAAAATTTATATTTTTATCTCTACATTTTTTCAATAGGGAAAGTAAGTCTGCATGGGGGAATGGAATAAGGCCCTCTCTGCAATATTGCATAGGGTAAGGTAAATCTTTCTCTAACACGTATGCCAGAAATAAACGAATTGCAAGATTTTTTGGGTCGTCACAAGCTCGGATATATGACCACCATAAGTGCCACTATGGAAATCATTTAGAATAGACTTAGCTTCTCCATTATTTAAACAACGACGCAATATATCATCTATTCCTCGACGATACAAAGTGTCACCGACGATAGTATATTTCTTATCTTGGTATCTTATACATCGTCAGTCATCTCGTCAGAGATGTTGAGGGAACTTCAAGGTCTAAAGATAGAGAACGATGTCTCCACACTAGGGTTCAGACAATAAGATAAGAAAAATGTGTCCGTCCACAAATGAATCAACATGGATAACTTCCTCATCTAATCGTCAAAAATCAGATATCAATTCCGCAAAGACTAGGGATTTCTTAGATTTCATAGAAGCAAAATTGAGATTAAACTCTTGTAAAATGAAAATCTTTTTATTATATTTCCCCCCTATGATATGTTGGGTAAGGATGTATTGAAATGGATTGACATCAACAACCACCGTAGTATTGCAAAGTAATATATAATGACATAGATGTTGGACTGTGTGCACAACAACCAAAGCTCTCTTTTCAACGTGAGTGTAATTAATTTTAGGACCAAGTAAAGTTCGACTAAGATAGTAGATGACGTGCTCACGGAGCTCATCATCCTCCTGAACCAGAACCATACCAATCGTATTGTCAGACACGACGATATAAATCATGTAATCTCTATTGTAATCAGGAGGCTTCAACAAAGGGGTCGACACCAAATCTTTCTTCAAAGCATTGAAGGACTCCTAGGCTCACTCATCCCTGATAAAAGGGGTGTCCTTCTTCAAAAGAAGCATGAAACCTTTAGTGATAGTGGCATAGTTCACTATAAACCTACGAAGAAAGTTAACTTTCCCCTATAAACCCTAAAGTTGTCTAATCGTGCATGGGGGAGGCAACCACAGTATTGCCTCAACCTTAAGTGGATCTACCATGATCCCAGTCTCAGAAACTAGAAAACCTAAAAGACAACCAAACTTAATGCAAAAGATGCACTTGTGAGGGTTCAACCGGATTCTATAGTAACGACATCTTTAAAAAACAAGCCGAATATGAGTAACATGATCCACTCTCTTGCGAGAGTAGGTAGAAATATCATCAAGGTAAGCTTCGACTATGTGCTTTAGATCGTGAAAAGAGAAATTCATGGCATGTTGAAAGGTTGCTCCATCATTTTTAAGGCCGAAAGGAATCTTTCGGTATGCAAAAGTACCCCAAGGAAAAATAAATGTCATCTTGTGTTGATCCTCGGGTTTGATTTTAATTTGATTATATCCTGAAAAATCCATCCATAAAATAAAATACTTCACTTCCCAAACACTCATCGAGAATTTGATCGATGAAAGGTGTGGGGAAGTTGTCTTTCAGAAAGGCCTTGTTCAGGTCATAGAAATCCATACATTCATGAATGGTTCCTTGATTATTATCTATAGGAATGGGGTTGGATACCCATTCGGTCAAGGGAACCAGGTAGATGAAGCAAGAATTAAGTTGCTTCTCCACCTCTGCCTTAATAGCAGGGGCCTTTCTAGGGTTGACAGCTCTAAGACGTTTCCAAACAGGTTTAGCATATGGATAAGTTCTAATATCATGTTCAACAATACAAGGGTCGATCCCTGACATCTCTTCATAGGATGAAGAAAATACGTCTTGGAATTCCTTAAAGAGATCGGTGTAGATTAGGATTTCTTATGGTGAAACATCCTCACCGATATTTACATTTTCAACCTTACCAGGGGTATGAGAGATGTAGATCGTGACGGTAGGATAAATGCTCGCCATATTTCCTTCGGCATAAATGTTGTGTGTATCAAGTGGAACTATGGTGTGAATGAGTATCCCACTCAAAGTAGATCAAAAGTCATATTATTCAATTCTTTCAATCTCTGGGAGAAAATAAGAGCGATGATGCATGTCATCCCATGGTTTTTCGGAACTATTCATGGTTTTGATGATGGCTTCATCCGAGGGAAAGGTCCCATCGAGGAAATCATGTGAACAAGACAATAAAGTGGACCACACGGGCCTAGACACGAGATCCTCCTCATTTTTTGGTGAGGGAACATGAACGGGATCGGTGGAAGAGTTGATAACAATGTGATACGTAATCTTTGCTACCAATAGTGGCATGGACATCCCAGTATGCGACTAAACTTCACAAGATGAAGTTGAGGAAGGTAGGGTCCACAGATCATTAAAATAAGACATGTGGAAAGGAATGGACCTCCCAGTCAAGACGGTCCTACTGGACATGGAATAAATGTGATGGTTCAGTGTCAAGAAGTTGAAAGTACCCATAAGGGAAGAATACATTCTGACACTGATATTCTCAGTTGTTGGTTGAGAATTGTCAATCACAGGGATCGACAGTCCAAGAGATGCATTAGGAATAGAGTAGGCAAAGGATAACTGATTGATCATCGCAATATTCCCTTCATGAGTAAAACAAAGAGTAAGAAAGACAGATGACATGATGATGATCATGGCATAAGTCCAATTGCGACCTAGTAACAAGTTATAATCAAGAGGTGCATCAACTACCTATACTTCCACCTCTACCATCTTCCCACCTAACTAGACCAGAAAGGTAGAGAGAATACCGTGAGGGAGGAAGGAATGATCATCAAAAGCAGTAAACATGTTTGATGACTTGGAAAGGGTCGGAGAATCGAGATTTTTCCAACAAACCAAGGGCATCACACACGTAGTAGTGCCTTCATCAACAACCACACGTTTGATGATATACTTTGAATACTCCACATGGATTTGGAAAGCCACATGGTAAGGAAAGTGGGGCTTAACATCTGTGATGTCAAACTTGATCACATTTGAGCCAATGGGTTATAGATCTCCTAAAGTAGAGAGTAAGGAATTCCTCTCTGAAGGACACATCTAGAGTACCTCCAAATACAAGATCGCACAGAGGGTTTGACCCAGGTCCTAAAAAATAAAGTAGTTATGGGCGGCTCTAGAATTTGGATTATGGGTAGAGCACTTAAGTAATCCTTTTAGAATATGAGGCATTGGCTCTGATTTATCAATATGTAAATTCGTCTCCAAAGGAGAAGGATGCGATTCTAGACTAGGAATAGATTGTTTAGAACTATAGTCTCGAGATCAAGTGGCTACATCTATTTTCACATTGAACATATTGATACATAAACGGTAGCCATATTGCGACTGCTAGTTTTGACCTCCACCAGCTGCATTTCTGGAATTTGAGGAGCTCGAGGATAAGTGTTGATTATGTGGGAATGGATTCGTAATCACGATGGGTGATTGAGCTAATATCCCCGCAACTTTTGCAAGTTTGGGGCACAAATGGGTAAGTTGATCATCTGTGAAAATCTTATTGGGAAACTTCACCTTATGTTTTTCTCGTTTTCCCTCTCCAGAATTACTACCTGTCTTCTCATTATTATTATTGTCCTTGGAATTATTACCATTTTTTGCACCCTTATGGTTGTTACATCCTTTCTTTTTATTCCCTTCTGTTTTTTGGTTACCATTTGGGTTCGTCGATGATTGCACATAGTGTACATCTGTTGACTGAGTGGGGTTCAAATACACAGACGAGGTTGGCCATCCTGCAAAATGTCTTAAAGACAACTCTTTCAACTGGTTTATCACTGAGTCTGCAGCCTTTACATTGGAAGAACCTACAATGTCATGGGCATGAGGTCCGAGATTTTTCCTAGGGTTGTAAGTAGACCACAGTGCGTCAGGAAGAAGGTGGTATAACATCCAAGATTGAGCATATATCAAATCTTATTGTTGGGCTCTAAAGATTACTTCTTCTTCAGTGGTAACCCATGAATTAGCAACGTCCTTCGAGATAGGAGGGTGCAAATACTTAAGGAACCATTATAAAATAAAGGTTAGGGGTATAGGGGTCTTAATAAACCTCTTCCGTCTATGCCACTCCTAGATATGGTCTGAGATATGAGTAGCAGTATCCTGGCGTAAAGTTGACAACAATTTTAAGTCAGCATCATAAAGAATGGGCAACTGGAAGTGGTTAAGAAATACCATCACCAACTGACTAAAAATACCATATGCCCCCTTGGGTAGTGCAATATACCATTTCGCAACAACTCCGATGAGGGTGTGTTGAAATAATCTCAAATGAATAGAATCATCATTAAGGTAGTTTGATGAGCACCGAAGGTGAAAGGTAGTGATGTGATCACCAGGATCCTCTCCATTATTACCCTCAAACTTCAGGATGTCCGTATGAAGTTTTGTGGGGACTGAGGGCCATGTAGGATCGTGACTCACAAGTTCATTTGTTAACTTAGAAAAATCTGGTATATTAAGTGTGGCCAGAAAAGGGAGGCATGGTTGTGCCATCTAGCCCCAACCTCCTGAGAAAGATTGTGCTTGCGGATTTCCAGGTCATCCAGGATTCTAGTAAACACCATGTCCCTATCCAACATTATAAGTCCCTCCTCCAGTATGATTCATTAAGTTTGGTTGGGCATCATTCCAGCTAGAATGTTCTATTGCGGGTTATAGAAATTTCCCCCAACCATATTATATCTAGGTTGGGGGTTTCCCAAAGTGTGAAAATTACCTCCTTCGGGTTGGAAACCTGAGGATATAGGCAGATTCATCATGCCAAATGTATTGGTCATAATATGTGCCGAGGAGGTGGGGTTTTAGGACAGAACTTGAGCCGAATCTTATTCACCAGGTTGACTATTCCACCAAGAAGTAGGAGGATTAGACCCAGGGTTAAAAGTAGGGATACCCCCATATTAGGAGTCATTTGAGGGATTTTAGATCCAACAAATGAAAAATGAGTGTAGAAAGGTGTATTTCCCCCAATCCCAATGCTAGCATTAGGGACAATAGCTGGGATGGAGTTTGAAAAATGCAAGGTGAAGTTAGGCATACCATAAGAAAATGGACTAGAATCCATAGGGATGGACTGAACATTGGAACCGGGTGAGTGGCCAAGAGCCCCAAAGGGGTTCGAGGTGGTAGCTTGAGCATTAACTATAGGCCGGTCCATAGTAATGATAGGTATCTCCGACACTACGACCATAGAGGTTGCAAGAGTTGAAGGGATGTCATTAACTATAGTGGGTATGGGAGTCAAAGGGCTCCCAAAATTCTGAAGACTAGGTTCAGTACTCATCCTTGTAGAATCACAAGTCTGAATAGTGGACATGTGTGTACCACGTATAATGAATCTACACCTTTTAGAAGACAGGTACACAAAATCCGTTGGTAAATGTAACAAGCGACGGGACCGACAGGGAGGCTGTTCCAACTCCATGATGACTTAAGGCTCTAAATATAAAAAATATATCGTAAGGACAACCAGTAAAAAAAGAGAAAACAGAAATTCAAGCGACCAATATGCATGCAAATGGGGTAAAGTGACTGACTAGCCTCCCTCCCTAAAGAAGGTATGTCTCGCCCAAGAGGGGCCTGAGACTTCATACTAATTATCAGAGGTAACACAATTAGTTATAAGGGTCCTTGTGGTCTTAACAACCAGTCAGTCATATGCCCACGGAGAGGTAATCCTCCATAAAGGTTGTGTGTTGTCCAACCCTTATCTGACCCAGGGTACCTGTAGAATAGCCCCTACAAGTAACCTATGAGACACCTAAGTCAAGAAACTAATAAACAATTGTATAATTGATGCAGTCGTAAGTCAGGTCCACCATATGGACAAGGTAGAAAATCCCAAAACCTTGAAATCAATGCCTCTCACGGAGGTAAAGGCACTAACAAGATCCCAGATACGAATAGATCCCCAGAAATATCACTGATGCTAGGAAGGTATCGGGGGGATATCCCTTCAACCAAATTTGCATGACCTCATGATTAAATCCAGTGTGAGAGGAGCCTCCTGATATTACCAATTATACAATGGATTTATCAACTCCCTGACTCAGACACATATGTTGATTTAATTTCCTTGGAGAAGTTTACTCACAAAATCCTATCCCAAGGCACTAAATCCTAGGCTAGTTTGTGCACCCTAGAAAATAAAATTGTTACTAATAAATTTTAAATTATAGCGTTGATTTTAGTGGCCTTGATTACTCAAAAAGGTATGGTAGTGAAACTCATGGTGTTATGACTCTACAAGAAAAGTAAATATGAAAATAATGAAAATTTCTAATTTTAACTTTTAATTTATGATATGCTTCTAAGAATGATGCAATTTTTAAATTCAACCCTGCAATTGAGAGGTAAAAATGCAATCTTTCACTATATGCACTAAGATAATGATAAAAAATCAAAATATGAAAATGTCAAACAATGCAAAATGCCTATTTTTTTGTATTTTCAATATATTGAAACTAAAAATGCATGGACTGAAAAGTAACTTGATATATATCCCTATTTTGTATGAAAAAGAGATAACTCAAGAAGGATATCAAGCAACAAAACACCCATCCCAATGTACAAGGACAATAAAAATGAAAAGATGAAGAGAAAGACTTCTCCGAGAAATTCAACCAAAAGAGGGTTTCCTGGCATCCCACATGCACTCAACAGAAACTACAGAGACCTAAAAAAGATCAACAAGCATCAAATACCACCCAACAAACACCATACCAAGAAAATAGGCAAGGAGAAAAGGTGTACGCGACTGTTTGGGAAAATAGAGCATGTATACGCAGCTTGTGGTGAGACAGCCTATGTGTATACACAATTGTCAATGAAAAAGGCACCTATATGCTTTGAGACAAGGCCAGGCAAGGGAGAAAGGCTAAAAACTCAAACCCGAAGTGAACAGGAGTTGTCAAGCAATGATATGAAAACAACCACAATAGAAACGAGAGAAATCTAAGGAGAAAAGTACTTCAAACCCTAATAAAGAAGATGCAATCCCTAGTATGGTCACCAATTCTATTATGAGGAAAATCTCTCTATGGCTAGGGTGAACCACAATAGAAGGAAATTACTGCAGAAATCAACTTTATTCCAATGATATGATATATAAACCAATGTGAAAGGGAGATAATAAAGGGGCCTACCTCATCCATATGTTCGATAATATCCACCATTGAGCACTTCAACCCAAAGTTATATACCTACAACAAGTTCTCAACAAATAAGCAAAACAAGCATATGGTGGCAATATAAAAGGTCAGCACATTAGACAACACAATCCATTAGTATGCTCAACAAATACACCCATGGATAAAAATTCATATATTTTCAAGACATCAATTGGATAGGAAGAGAGTATTTATGTTAATAAATTATCAGCAAAAGTGAAAATATTACAGACATCTGTGTCAGCACAGTCCAATACTGAGAAACTAAGTTCCTTCCAGCTGGGCCTCCACCACTTCAATTCTCCACCAAAGGCAATATTATATAAGAGAGATAATTAGGTTCTACATAGACAAGGGAAGATTTTGGGGGATGAGCAATGTGTTCATACTTAAAGGACAAAGGGATGCAGACTCAATATGAAGTAAATAATTTCTCCAGAGTAAATTTTCTCTCAAAGTTGAATTCTTTCTCCTTTTCCACAACTCATAATTGGCTTCTTTATATCCTTCAAAATGCAACTGAAGGGTCGGGTTAGAGTGTTTCCATTATATGAAAGGCCAAGGATTAGATATATCTTGTCGTGACATGGAAACCTGACATTTAATTTTTATTTTTTGGTACAAATCCCGATGTACATGGGCCTAGTGGAGCAAACTGCCTATACGCTCACTGTATAGGGTGCAATATGCATACAAGTGGAAAAAATTTATATTTTTGTCTCTAGACTTTAGTAACTAGGAAGACAAGTCTGCACAGGGAAATGGAATAAGGCCCTCTCTGCAAGATTGCATAGGGTGAGGCAAATCTTTCTCTAACATCATTGTCATATACAAAGGTATAATAAGTGATCTTATTGGATTTAATAATCATGACCTTAGTCTTATCAGTATTAATAGTCACACCCATATTGGATCAAAAATCCTTGAGGATTCTTAGTTGGTTTTCAAGATCATGGGGAATCCTTTCTATAAAATGATATCATAAACATAAAGAAGAATATTGATGACTATACCAGTGAAAGTAGGGTTGACACAAGCTATTTTTTCTAACCAATCTTCTAAATTGTCAATTTATATGCCAAAAAGGGTAGGGGACAAGGGACAACCTTGTTTGACTCCAATATTGCAGTCAATATTTTTTGACCAGATATTAGTGTTTTTAAGCTTAGCGATAACATTCTCACACATCCTTATTATATCATCTCTCAACTCGAGAGGTACGTTTATCTCTTCCAACCTATTCCAAATATTTTTCCTAGGAACCATGTCAAAATATTTTCTAAAGTCAACAAAACAACAAAAAAGATTTGTTTCATTATTGCAGAACTCCTTTGTAATGATCCTAAAGGTAACAAGATGTTCCATAGTTGAATGACATCTCTTAAAACTAGACTGGAATTTAGCTCTTTTACCATGAATCTCTAGCCAAAGGATAATCTTCTTGTCCAAAATAATTCCATAAAGCTTGGCTAAAATTGGGCTAATCATAATGGTCCTATAATTAGAGGGAATGTTTCTGACACGCACCCAACCCCTTAAGTACCCTTTTAAGGGATGGTGTATAAATTTTTTATCGTCCCTACAACTTCTCTAAGTTCATAGAGTAAGGGAATAATTTCATTCTTCTCTTTGAGAGCTTTCCAACGACTATAGATGTTAGAAGATTGGTTGTTGTCATTGATGTCAACCCTAGTCATGGGTTTTGAACTGCAAGATTGATGAAGTTATTTGGACATGAAGGAAAATGCACATGAATATACAACACCCATGGATTGATAGTATACATCATGTTGTTTTCGGTCGTATGTGTCACGTCACGTGGATCGTCATGGTTGAGGAGAAATGAATTTTTGAAGATGACAAAGTGAATTGAAGAAGGAAGTACATGTAGGCCCTGAAGATAATTAAGAACATAATTACAAAATAAGAAAGTGTCAGGTCGGACCTAATGTTAAAAGGAAGTGACATAAATTGTATAAATAAATATCATTATACATTCATTTGATAGACAAGTCTAACTTCATAGGAAATCAAAAGTAAAGAAGGATGGATTTCAAGGGAGGATGAAGTCTTTTGGTGATGTGTTCTAAGGTATGTTATTTTCAGGTCATCTTACCATTTTCGCTATAACGTTTTTTATAGAACGATACAAAATTTTAAATTCCTATGGTATTGAGAAGACATATGAAGGTACCTGTGGTAAAATTTCCATCTCTTGATTCGCTATAATTATGGAGATACACTCTGCGGAAGATAGGGTTTTTGACCAGTCCTGAAGTTAGTCAATAAACAAGTGTTCTAGGTAAACAGTCATAACTTCTTCATAGAGAATCCAAATTAAGTGGGAAAAAATGCATTGGAAAGAGTACAGACTGTAGTTTCTTGTGTGATATTTTCATAATAGGATGTTAAATATTGAGAGCAAGGCATTATGTACAAGTTTGGTCTCCTGAATAAACCAGAATTGAACAAAGTCTACCATTCTCTCTATAACTTCCTTTTGGGAAGGATTCAAGGAGTGAAACTTGGAGAAGTTTCAGAGAATACATTGAGTAATATTATCTATAGGATCAGAATATTCCAATAATTGAATAATTGCATAAATTGAAGAAGTCTCAGGAAGCATTATCAGGTTTTATGTGATGGTTGGTTGATGGTGATGATTTAATGTAAAATTTTATTATCTCTCATATATTCTTGGGTGGAAGAAAGGGGAAAGGATGGAGAGTTAAATCCTCTCTTCATATTGGAAGAATTTAAATTCCTCTTTGAGGTTTATCCCTCCCTTTACATTTGGAAACTGTAGCTACCTTTGGAAGTCACTACTTCCCTTGAAAAATAACTATTGATTATTTCTCGTATATTGTGCATGGTGTATTGTGGTGTATTGGTGTAACTCTTATACTATTGTTCATTCTTCATTGGATATAGTTGAATGGTTTAATTATAAGTTGAAAAATGCTTTAAATTGTACTTAATACTGATTCACCCCCCTCTCAGTATCAACAATGGACTCATCCAAAATCAAGTCCTAGTTCGAAGGTTTTGGCCTTTCAAAGTTTTTTGGGCATCATTGCCCAATGGACACCCCCTTTTCCATGTGGAATCCATTTGGCTTCAATTCCCTCATACCATCCAACATGGAAATGTTGTGACCTCGATCATCATCCTCTAGCAATGACGTGGCCATGGAAGGAGGGTTTATAGGAAATATTCCCCAAGTCTTTGCTAAAATCGAGCCTTTGGATATTCATTATTATTTTATAGGTATACAAAATCCTCGAAGGTTTCAATTATTGGAGTCTCTTTCCACTCTAGAATATATGGTGGATCTCTATCCACCTTTGGATATAATGGCTAAGATTTACCAGTGCTTAACACCTAGATTAGAATTGACTAGAGGGGTGGGGGTCCCACACCTAATTTGCGTCCAAATCCATGATGCCACATGGAACTATATAGGAAATCCACATAACCATGGTGCACATGGGCCCATCCTATCGAATCTTGAAACTTCATCGAGGGAAATTCAACGTTTTGGGCACTTCGACACTTAAACCACCTTCCTACATCATCAAGTTTTTCCCTAGAGTCCCAGAGTTCCTAATTTCTAGAAATCCCACCACATACTTTGGACTTTATCTCTTTGGTGATATTATTATGTAGCAACATGTCAAATCTCCTAGAGCCCCAAAATCCTAAATTTTCAGATTTCCTTGCCATGTACTTCAGCCTTCAATGCTTTGAGATGTCCTCACCCCTTGTGCCTTACATTTCCTAGAGTAAGAATTCACCAAAGTACTTATGATATCCTTCCATTAGTTGATCAGATGGTCAGGAAAGGTTCCCAATGGATCCTCATATCAACGAATTACACTACTCCTGAAATCCTCCCCATGATCCAATGGTTGGTGAGATTTCTCCACTTCAAGGATTTGTGACCCTTACCATTCTTAATCCTTCAATTCTCGAAGGGTTACCTGTCGAAGGGGTCATAAAGTGTGAATGACAACTTGTTATCATTTAATTATATGGCTTACCCTTTCCTTCCACTATACATGATCTAACGGTCGAGAAGGGTCACAAAGGATCCTTAGATCTACTGCCCACGCTACTTCGCGACTTCGACATTTGGGGATTCTAATCATTTAACACCTTTTTACTCCCAGAGTGGGTCAATTTTGAATGACTGTAGGACTCACCAATCCAATCAATGGTTAAGGTTGATTGCTCAATCTAACAATTGAGAGAGATCCTGAAGGATTCTTAGATCAATGGCTTGCATTACTTCTCGAGTTTGGCATTATGATTTCCGACCACTTCGAACTCTTTTACGCCCATAGTGGGTCAATGTCGAATGATAGTGGCTCACATCTGACAGTTAGGAAGGGTCTTGAAGGTTCTTATATCAATGAATGAAAAGGCTTACTCGATCTAATTGTTACGACAGGCCCCAAAATTTAAATGGATGGCTATGATAGCATGATCCCTTTTAAAAAGGGCCTTCTCTCTAGGTAATGCTTGGCTCCTTTATTACATAGCACAAGGTTCCTTGGTCCTAGTCATATGGAACTCATAGTGGCTCGAGGGCTTAGGGAAATGAGCCCTTACTAGAGGTAATAATCTCATGGCTTCGAGTTCATGATCCCCTAGAACCAGTACGCATCTCACAAGACTATGTTTTAGAGCCTTAACTGAGAGTTGGTTCAGCCCATGAATTTTGGACATACAAGTTCAGATAGGAGGTCTAATTTCCATTTACCACATATTCATTTAAAACCCATTAGTAACATTTCTCCCTGGCTAAACAAGATTTAAAATAGAAATCCATTGGCAGGATATGATATTCGAACTTTACTTTGAATTTCTAGTCAACTAGGCCTTCAAAATCACAATTATCTAGCATCCCCATAAGATAAAATGTTATTCCATCATCCCTATATATCAAGGATGTATATGTATAGTGTAAGTACAAACATTCAGTCATCCATTTCAATTCAATTATATAGATTCTATGAAATATTTATCTATTACGACCGATAGCTGACCAACTGACTATGGGTGCTCTCCTTTCCACCCAACCGTAGGCTCATATACATTCACTCTTTTCACTCTAGATACCCCTGTGCCAATTCATGATACCACCAAAGATTTCTCTCTTTTCATCAGTTATTCTATGTTCCAAATCAAATCTCTCCCACAAGTTATATCATTTGTTTCAAATCCCCCTTTCTGGGAATGGTCTTCTCCCCTCCATAACTCTCTTATTTTCCCTTATTTCTATTGTCTTTCACACCTTTCCCCCCTAGTAAGGTTCTCAATTTGTCCCA
Organism: Picea sitchensis; assembly: GCA_010110895.2. Classification (NCBI taxonomy): domain Eukaryota; kingdom Viridiplantae; phylum Streptophyta; class Pinopsida; order Pinales; family Pinaceae; genus Picea; species Picea sitchensis. Next base: position 90,176 of record SNQJ01S0051531.1, on the reverse strand, counting down.
TTCCTTCTACCAGAAGGAACTCGGGTCAATCTGGGCCATTAGGAAGACTTCCCTATGTGGTACTTCAGGCTGACAGTTTTTTGTCTTCTTAGCCAGGTCCTCCATGCTTCCATTCATCGGGGTAGTTGGTGGTTCAACCACTAGTGTTTTTTCTCATTAATTTATTTTTCCTTGGGATCATGATGAGGCTTATTATTCCAGATCAGATATTTCATCAAAGAGGATTATGTCATGTTAGCCTTATGAGCCCTCTCTACAGGTTTTCTCACTCTTTCCTCTAGTGGTATCATGGCCAGTACTTCAAGGCTTCATCTCCACAGTCAATTGCTGGAAATATAAAAAATAATAAATTTACATTTCTCTCATGCCATGGCATGGTAATCATAAGTAATGATTAATTACAATATGGGGGAAACAAGGGTATTTCAATCCCCTCCCCCTGCAAAGGAACTTCATCCTCGGTGTTGTTTCTCAGTAACAATTGTGAAGAATTTGTCATTTAGTTGCTTCAACATTAACTTCTTCTTTTCCCTCATATTCTCTCCCTTTTCTAGATCCTCAACATTCATCGTATGCCTACAACATTTCTAACAACAAGCATGTCAATTCACAATTTTGTGCATAACCATTTTATTACTATTCATAATTTAAGAGGAAACTTTCATAATCCATCACAATACTTATCTATGAATTTCATGGATCTACATCCATATGGTTTTCTCGCTAACTTGGATCACTATTCTCATTGACATACCCCTTGTGTGCATGATTCCAATCAATAGCTTACAATAATTATCAAAGTCTCCTCTTCCTTGCGGTCACTCACGCTCCAGGCCAAGGCTCAAGGATCCCCTTCTATGCTATACAATCCCTCGGGTGACCCATCTTTCCTTGCCAAGGTTTTCTCGAACAAGAATATTTCTAGAGACTTCATTGAGTCTTATGATTGAGGCATCCCTTATAATCACTATGTTGAGGCATCCCTATGGCTCGTATTACCACAACACAACATATTCTAGGGAGATCATGACTTATCATAGGGTTCTCATGTCACAACAATAGTCTTTTTCATTCTTTCTAGCTTTGATAGCCCTCATCTATCCTCCCTAGATAGATCATTTTCATCTCACCTACATCATATGTACATATAAATCTGTGAGATGTTATCATCAATTCCAATTCATAATTTTCTTGCAAATATGTCACCCACAAATTTCCAAATCCCACATTTTATTTTCAGATTTGTTCCACACGGGAACCAGATTCAAAAGTATGGTATTTTCCTTTGCTTAGAAGTTTGGTTTAGCAAGAAATTGGTCTTCCTTATGGTCTTATAGTACTTCCATATCCAATACCCTTCTTCCTACAATTTCAACTTCAATCAGCCGAACAAATTGTTAGTTCTCATGGACATTATATTTTCATTACACACTTGCAGTGGTTCACAAACAATTTCAAAATTGTGCATACTAACAATCAAATTTAGTTACTCAAAAAGTAATTACCATTCCTTACATATGATTTACCTTAGCATACCAAGCCCTTTTAACATGAAATCCAACATCAAATGAATTTAATCAATGTTCCATTGTCCATGATCACATTCACACATAATGCACCCTTGCATTGATTTTCGATTGTTACGGTTTACATTAGGAAGTTTTCCTTTGTGGGTTGGAACTCAAACAACCTTTTACCACATGGTTCCTTTATACATATTTATTTTTATAGAAGGACTATGTTTTCCTTAATGGGAAATCCATTGTCTTCCCTCTTATGCAAGCATGCATTTCCTCAATGCATTCAATTCAATGTGCTACCTATGAGTAGTTTTGTTCCTAATCACCCTTGATTGGTCAATGTACCCATGATACTACTTATTCATGAATTTTATTGCAAGGATTCTAAACCATATTTGAATGGAATGGATATCCTCTCTCTATTATTCAGGTTCTTCTTTTATGAATCTTACCATGCTTGGGTAGAAATGGCATATGACAACCACTCAAAATTAATTGCATGAAATATTTTAGATAATAAAATACTTCAGAGGGGACTCTTACCAAATTCCTTCTTACCTTATGCCACATAGGAATGAACACTTTTATACATGTTCTGGTTGCCAACACCCTCTCTGATATTACATCATTAGTGGTGATTTACGGAGACTTTTAAAGTCCATTCAACAAATTTAAACAACAACCTTCTCATATTCATCCTTTGCTTGAGGTTGTCCATCATTGGTAACTTTATTTCCCAACAATTCCAATTTATTTTTATCTATGAAATACATCATGTAACACACTTGGGCTTCCAAGTTGGGGCGTGCTACCACCTAACTACTAAAATTCGAGCTATGATACCAATTTGTAACACCCCCAACCTTCTATTGGGAAATGCCACTTGAAATAAATACAAAACAAAACTTATCACTCGGTTTTAATAATCAAATTGTTCATACCAACACATATATTTGTTGGGTATGGTAGAAATATATCTTTGTGGAACATCATACATATAAAATTAAACAACTGATTTTCATTCTACAAATACATAAATTAAATTCGGAAATCATAGTAAAACATACATGCAAACACACATGCCATTCTTATAAATATAAATACATGTACAGGATACACATCATACAATTTAACATATAAATGGTACTTGTCCTTTTATGAGAAGACCACCAACTGAGTGCATACCTTCCACGAACCTCCCAGCCTTAGACCATGTTGCTCCAAGCTATTAGCAGTGGGTCACCCCTGAGCTTGACTAAACTCTACCCGGGGAAAAGGAAATCCTAGGCTAGGATGAGACTACGGAAAATTGCATAATGCAATAGGAAGGATTCCCTCTCATGAGCCTACTTATGCCCACCACTCATAGAATATCATTCCCCACATGCCCGTCCCACTTCGAGAATATACATCTTCATTGTTCCACAGTCCATCAACTGCTCCACTTCCCTTCCACGGCTTCGACAACAGGCCGGATCATGAATTCTCATAGTTCTATAGTTGTTTCTGAACTCCCTCCATGACAAAGGACTTTCTCAACAATATCTCTCACCTAGAGAGATTTTCTCATAGGAATGACAACCTACTTCTTCTATCCA
>SNQJ01S0051531.1:59696-87048 GCA_010110895.2 Picea sitchensis | reverse complement strand
AAATTTTCCCACATAAAAATGCATGTGCCTAGGTTGACACATGAATCTCTTGGGAGCTCATTCCTCTCCACTTGTATTTCGTTCCTCTCCCTAAGGGAACTTAGGGTAACATGGGTTATTTCCCCAAACCTTAGTATTTTAGCAAAATATATTATAATATTCCCTTGGAAATAATCCCTCTAGCTTAGTCTTTTTTCCTAGCCTCTCAGCCCCATCCCTTCCCCTTCCAAGTGGAACTTAATCCCCCATAATGCTTTCTTTGTGGTTGGTCTAAATGTGGTGATATATTGTTATTAATGATCTACATAATTAGATATACAAAATCAGGCTCCATGGCCTTCAACATCTAGGGTCTCCGATGTAATAAACACATAAGCCTCCCAAATTATAAAAACTTGGCTCACCAACCTATAAACATAATTACAATTCAGAAAGGGCTTGGCCTTGGGGTATTACAATCCCCTCCCCTTATTTATGCACTGTCCTCAATGCATCATATTTACATTTTACAACAATATTTTCAAAAATATTCAAAAAGATGTGGGTATTCTACCCCCATAGAAACTTCATGCTCCCATGTTATGTCTTTAGGACCGTACCAAGCCCTATGGATCGATTCCAAAGCTATTTTATTTTTCGGTCAATAATGCATACCAAATGCACTTGAAAAGCACTTTCTTGCTCCACCTGAATCACATTCCAATCAATAACATGATCAACATCAGTTATATATTTATTAAGAAATGATACATGGAATACATTATGAATGGACATAGATGCAGGAAATGCAATCATATAAGCTACTGGTCCAATCCTCTCTAGGATTTCAAATGGCCCACAATATCTAGATACCAACTTGGATTAGTTTCCCAACTTCAGGGAATTTGTGTTGGCCTTCACCTTCACGAAAACATGATCACCCAATTTAAACTCCCTGTGAGTTCTTCCCTTGTCAACATATCTTTTCTTCCTATCTTGGGAAGCCTTTAAATTCTTCTTAATATTCAGCATTTTCTCTTCCATTTCCTTGGGCAACTCTGGTCCTACCACTTCTCTATCTATTGGGTTGTCCCATCTTACTGGTGTGTTCCACATTCTTCCATAAAGTGCCTTACTAGTGTGTTGTACTTTCTTCCATAAAGTGCCTCAAATGGGCTCATCATCAGAGATGCTTGGTACCCATTGTTGTAGGAAAATTATACCAAATGTAGATAATCCTCCCACTTTGATGGTTGGTACATCACATACATTATCAACATATCCTCTACCACTTGGTTCACCCTTTCTATTTTCCCATCAGACTTAGGATGATAAGTTGTGGTGAAGTTCATATTTTTTTCCAACCCTTTGAATAATCCCCTCTAGAACTTAGAGGTAAAATTTGGGTCTATGTCAGAGACAATTGTCTTGGGAATTCCATGCAAGCGTGCTTCCCTCATATAAATATCAACAACATTAGTTTCTTTGTGAATAATCTTCATTGGAATGAAATGGGATGCTTTAGTAAACTTTTCCACCACCACTATGATAGCATCATGTTGGTTGCTTGTTCTGGGCAATTTGGTGATGAAATCCATTTTCACCATTTCCCACTTCCATTCAGGAATGGGAAATGGTTGTAGAAACCTAGCTGGGTGTCTATGCTCATCCTTAACCTTTTGACACTCCAAGAATTTTTCAATTTACTCAACAAAATTCTTCTTCATGCCTAGCCAATAGTATTGGCTCTTGACTAGTGCAACAATTTTCTGATATCCTGGGTGTCCAACATAAGTTACATTATACATATCTTTCAAAATCATACTCCTAAATTCATGTAAATTGGGTACATAAATTATGTTCCTATACAATATAATTCCATCATTTCCCATTTCATAATCTTCAACTTTGTACTACATTTTACCTTGCTACAATTGTTTTACTAACTCCATGTACTGCAAATCTTCTTTTGCAACCTCATAATTTTTTCCTTTAAGATCTGTTTGATAAATGCTAATGGAGATATAATGCACTTCATGAACTCTCTTGTTGAGTGCATCAACCACTTTGTTCTATTTTCCTTTGATGTGCTTGATATCAAAGTCATACTCACAGAGGAATTATAATCGTTTGTTGTGCCTGGCATTTAAGGTTGGCTGATCAAAAAAACTATTTCATACCATTATGGCTTTTCCTCAGCTCAAACCTCTTTCCCATGAGGCAATTCCTCCACTTCTTCAAGGCATGCACTATGGCTACCAACTCCAAATCATGAGTGGCATAGAGCCTTTCACTCTCTTTCAATTTTCTGGATTCAAAACATATCACAAACCCATTCTAACTTAGGACTCCATCAAGTCCTTCTTTGCATGCATTGGTGCAAACCACAAAATCTTAACTTGGATTAACAATCCACATAATTGGGGCACTGGTTAACAACGTATTCAACTGCTAGAATCTCTTTTCACATTCATTTGTCCACTGAAACTTCAGCCACTTCCTTTGCAAGGAAGTGATCGAGTGAGAAATCATTGAAAACGATGCAATGAACCTTCTGTAGTAGCCATCTAGACCCATGAAGGATCTGGCTTCTGTCAGATTCTTAGGTGTCATCCACCCTTTAATGTCTTCAATATTTTCAGGGTCCACTGTTATCCCTTCTTCGAATATGATATGCCCCAAATAGTGAATTTGGTTCTGATAAAATGATCACTTGCTCAATTTGGCATATAACCGATGTTCTCTTAACACTTGTAGCACCATCCTTAATTGATGTTCATGTTCTTCTTCTGACTTGGAATATACAAGGATATCATCCAAAAAGACAATGAAAAACTTGTCTAAGTATTCTCGAAAAACACCATTCATTAAGCACATGAAAACAACTGGTGCATTTGATAACCCAAATGACACCACTGTGAATTCGAAATGACTGTACCTTGTCCTGAAGGTGGTCTTACTGATGTCTTCATCTCTGATCCTTACTTGATGATATCCTGACCTAAGATAAATTTTCGAGAATATCCTTGCATCCTTTAACTAATAAAATAGATCATCGATCCTTGGAAAAGGATACTTAGTCTTTATAGTCACTTTGTTCAATTGTCTGAAGTTGATACACAACCTCAATGTCCCATCTTTATTCTTCACAAATAAAACTAGGTCATCCCAAGGTGACACACTTTGGTGTATATACCCCTTCTTCAGAAGTTCTTCAAGTTGCATTTGTAGTTCCTTCAGCTCTGGTGTACTCATCATGTAGGGATTCTTTGATACTAGAGTTGTTCCAGGCATTAAGTTTATAGAGAAATCAATATCTCTCTTGGGAGTTAATCTTGGTATTTCCTTGAACACGTCTTCAATTTTTTGCAGGACGATGTGATCCTCAATATTTAGCACCTTATCCTAAGGTGCTTCCTCCATATGAGATGAAAATATTTGGCAGCTCTTTTTGTAACACTTCTTCAGCTTCATTGCTAATATCTCTCAGACAATAACTACCCTAGGATTTCCTTGGACTGTTCTTGGGTTCACTTCCTCGTTCAGACAAGTAAATTCCTTATTATGACATTCCAAGATGGCGTGGTGTTTGTCCAACCAATTCATACCCATTAGAAAATCATATGAATCCAATGGAAGTATGTTCAAATCTACCTTGGTACTTAGCCCATTCATGTCTAGTGGACATGATTTAACCATCTCAACAACTTTTCTCTTGGCTCCTCTATCCAACTGCACTAGCCAATATTTTCCATGCTTGCTTCTTGGAAATTTCAATCGTTCCACTACCTTAAGATCTATATATCTAAGAATAGATCCTGAATCTATTAAAATATTAAATGCATGGTTAATGATCATACCTTCTACTTCAATCATGTGTGATTGAAATTGTTCTTTCTTTTTGTCCATGGATGGATAGATCCTTGGAACACTTATTCTGATGTCCTCCATTGTTTCATCTTTTTGTACATTGTGGACAGTTCTCACTTTGTCACTTATGTGAGGACAATATCTATACTTATGGTATCCTTTACAACCCCGACATTGAATGGGTGTTTACCTTTTCATTTTTCCACCTACCTCAGCCATTTTGTGCTCTCTAAAATATGGCTCTCCTTTAAGACTGTTTCTGAAAAATGGTGGCTCGTTCCCTTATGTTGATCATATAAGCACTTGGACCTCCTTATGGTTTCCTCCAAAGTATTGGGATCATCATACTGAATTTTATCACTGATGAAATATGGAATCCCACTCAAGTATCTTTGAATCTTCATTATTTCATCTTTGATGAAGGAGACATACTTCAACTGTTCTAAAAATATCGTATTTTTTCATACTCATCAATGGTTATTCTTCCCAACTTGAGTTCAAAGAACTCTTTCATATTGTTTTCATTATACCTCTTGGTTAGGTATTTATTCTCAAAATGATTCTTGAATTCCCTCCAAGTCACATTMTTCTCTCTAATGTGTTGCACTTGCATAAGCTAATCCCACCACATGGATTCCTGATGCAGGAGCATCGCCAACARCAAGCGAGCRTGGGGAAAGCGCCAACGCATTTTGGCACATGATAAATTGTTTGAAATATTTTGAATTTCAATACGCCAAATGTAAATGAAACAATTAAGAAAGGGCATACTCGTAGATTGTAATCAAACCTTGAGCGTCCCGCTTTCGTCTGAAGGACTAAGAGGCATTTATGCTAGTAAATGTAAGCAGGTAGCTTTGAATTCTTAGATTAGACAGTTTTAGAAGCTGGAGGGAAAACGGATATAGACACCCTCACTTGTATCATTGTAACATTAGCAGCATAATCAATCAAGAGAGAATAGAGAAGAAGAAGTAGAGAGTTGTGTAGAAAAACCCATGTACAAAAGTTATGGATTAATACAAAGATATTTAGTTCAGAATCATGGTGTTCAATTGCTCTCTGTGTTTGTACATGTTGATTGATATATGAAAGTTTTCTCTCTGTTATGCATTTGCTTTGATGCGTGAATGTTTGATTTCATATTTAATGTCTGAAATGTGAAGAGAGGGAGAGTAAGGAATGAGTTTCAATTGTTTCTTTTCCTAAGCAATAGTTTTCCTGCAAGGAGTGCAATGAAATTTTCCACAAGGTGTGCATTGACAGAAGTCAGAGTTCGTCTTTGCAAGCTTAGGAGGGATAACATTGTTCTCATTCTTGCAGAAGTTCAAGTTAAGCGTAGGAGCTGTGCAAGGTGTACGTATGTCGAGTAGATTCTCAGAGTTTTCAACCTAAGGGAGTTATTGAAAGACTTTTGTCGTAGAGAGTGCACAGAGTCTAAGAATTCAAATACTTGGAGTGTATTTGAAGAAGTGCCGCAAGGAGTGCGCGAAGGAATTTTCCCGAAAGGACTTGAGGATTTTTCAATCAAGCTCAGGAGGGATAGGATCTTCGAAGTTGTCGAAGAAAAATCTAAAGAGGGATAGTGCCTTGAAATGTCGGGAGGAGGCACAACGACATTGTTTGCTGGTGGATAAGTTTCGCGAAGGAACACTTTGTTCATTTTATAGGAATTGTCAAGTAGGAATTGGATGGTCAGAATTATCTGAGGGGAATTCATGAGGTTTCGAGAACCGTCAGATCTTACAGAGGATCAAGAAGGTTACAACGAGTTTTTTAAGTGTAGGCTCAGGAGAAATCGGGCCATAGGATTTGAAAAAATAGAGGTCGTTGGATCACTCACAAAATCTCATTTTGGGGTTTCGAGAGTTGGAGAACTGAAATCCTTACCTAAAGATTCATGATTTTTCGAAAGGTGAAGTCCTGAAGGGGCGAAAGGTTTTGTGTGGGCCATTTATTGGTAAATCACATCGAAACTTGGTATTTTAGGGCTTCGTTGGTTGAAGAGATGAAGGATTAGCATTAGGATTCACGAAGTCGTGAAGTTAGAGAACTCCAAAAAGGCAGGAAGTTCCATCGTGGGACCCACATTGACGACATGTCGAAATTTCTCCATTTCGGCATATTAGAGGATAAGAGGTCGAGACTTTTGTCCCAAAAGTCCCAAAGTTGTGAAACCAAAAAAGAATCTGAGCCATTCATTTGAAGGAGGACACATGTCGTGAAATCACCCATATCGGGGATTCAGACATTGGAGAACCCTTCAACCTCGCGAGTGGCGAAGTGGCAAAAGAATAACAGCTGTCCATCGGAGGAGGATAGGTGGTAGAGATATAGGGATCTCACGAACTCATAGGTTCACAGGGTGAGAGCCCAAGAGTTGGGTGCTCCATGTCGTGAAGTAGCAAAATCGTGAGGAGCGAGGATAACCGTCGGATCCAGGTCACGGGAGGATCGTTGGATCAGGAACCCCATCACATTTCGCACATTCGGGGGTTCGAAGGTTGAAAGGAGTTGTTTTCAACATCAGAAGTCATGAGGTGCTGAAATTCGGGTACGAGGGACATGTGGCGGAACCACAAAGTGGGCCTGGGAAATAGACAGGCGGACACACGTCACCTAGTGGAAGGGGTCGACACTTTGTTGACTCTCGCATATCAGGAATTCGTGAAGTAAGAGAATGAGGGATCGACGTTGAAACATGCGAAGTGACGAGTATTGAGAGGATCTTGCATGAAGCTTAGCCGCTGGTCACGCGTAAAGGGCACTGATGGAAGAAGAGATATACCCATTTCATGATCTCGAGTATCACAATATTTGAGAGGAAGAGTCGAGAGTCACGACTCATGAACTTGTGAGATTGCAAGTTGCAAAAACAGAACTATGGATCAATAAATTGCAGCTTCTAGTGAGGAATCGAAAGGAGCCGCTTCAGCTCAAGGGGTTAGAGAATGATCCTGTGAGCGGATCTCAGTCCGAGGGTCGATAGGTCTGTGTCAGTGTGGTATCAAAGCTTGAATCTATTTGTATACTTCAGACAACGAAAGAGAGAAAGGAATCTCAACCATGCTGCCAAGAAGAAGAGAAAGACAAACACCCAATCCGCCAGAGGATAGGGAGGTGTCAAGAGAAAGGGGAAGGTAGGTGCCAAATCCATCCATGGAAAGAGATATACATGACCTATGCACCAGAGTTGTGGACATGGAAATAAAGCAGAGGTGCACAACTGGTGTTGGAAATGTCAGTGATTCTAAAAGTGAAAATGAAGCTGGACATGAAGGAGAAGAAGTTACAACAGAAGATACAGCAAATGAACGCCTACTTAGGGCTATTGCAAGAATGAGTGCTAGAGTAAAAATGGATATTCCAATATATGAAGGAAACCTAGATGATGAAGAGCTTCTAGACTGGATTAGAGATTTGGACACATATTTTGACTATGAAGATGTCGAGGAAGACAAAAAGGTCAAACATGCTGTCACAAGACTTAAAGGACATGCAGCATTGTGGTGGGATGAGCTACAAGATGACAGATGTTGTAAAGGCAAGCAGAAAATCAAGAGTTGGGATAGGATGATCACAAAGATGAAGGATAAATTCATCCCTAGGGATTACCAAATTACTCTGTTTCAAAGAATGAAAAATTTGAGACAGAAACTGATGACAGTGAAGGAGTACACTAAATAATTCTATAGGCTGAACATCAGGGCAGGTCATCGTGAAAGTGATGATGAAAAGGTTGCCAGATATAGGAATGGTCTGAGATACAACATTCAGAATGAGATGAGCATGATGACCATCTGAACGTTGGAAGATGCTTATCAGATGGCTCTAAAAGCTGAAGAGAAGATGAGCCAAAAACAAGGTCAAAGAGGCCGAGGCAAAAGTCAGCCCAGAGGTAAATCAGTTGCCCAGGATAGAAATCAGAAACCCAAGGAAGAGTGGAAGAAACCTCAAACTCAAACTGAGAGAGGTGGAAGCTCATAGAGAGGGAAACATATTGAATAGAGTGGTCAGTATGCTAATGGAAACATGTTTCCTTGTACCAGAGGTAGAGGAAGAGGAAGAGGTGGAGTGGTGAAATGCTTCACAGGTGGAAAGGTTGGACACAAGTCTTATGAATTTCTAGATAAGAATAAAGAAGGTGGTGAAACTCACATTTCCGAAGCACAGAGGTGGAATGTTGAGGCAGAAGATGCTAAAGGCAGAAGATCACTGATGATGAAAAAAGTTCTCTTAACACCAGAGAAGGAGGTGGAGAGTTCGGTCCAAAGGAACAGTCTTTTTCAGACTGCCTGCAAAACCAAAGACAGGGTATGCAAAGTCATCATGGATAGTGGTATCACATACATTCTCGATTCTACATAGATGGTAGAAAAGCTGGAGCTGGAGACAGTTGAACATCCAAGCCCATACAGAGTTTCATGGCTACAAAGAGGACATCAGGTAAATGTCACTAAACAATGTTTAGTTGAGTTTAAAATAGGAGGGTATAAAGATGAAATACTCTATAATTTCATTCCCATGGATGTTTTTCATCTATTGTTGGGTAGATCGTGGCAATATGACACGAATGTGATTCATGATGGGAGGAAGAACACATACACCCTAGAGAAGAATGGGAGAACTCACATGTTGTTGTTGATTAAGGACAAGGAAGTAAAACCTGAAGTAAGAAACATCGTACTTCTCATGAGTGGAAAGGAACTTCTTACAAAGGTTAAGAAGAAGGAGGAACCACAATTCATTGTGGTCAGGAAGCCTAAAATTGTTTTAACCAGTACAAGGGTAGATGATTTATCGGAAGAGGTTCAGAAACTGTTGGAAGAGTTTGCTAACATAGTAGTGGACAAACTACCACATTCGTTGCCACCGATCAGAAGTGTAATTCATCATATCGATCTGATACCTGGAGCTAGTTTGCCAAACAAAGTAGCTTACAGATTGACGCTGCAGGAGAATTAAGAGGTCAAAAGATAGGTCCAGGATTTAGTGGACAAAGGGTTGATTAGAGAAAGATTGAGTCCATGTGCTATTCCGAAAATGCTCAGTCCGATGAAAGATGGAGGTTGGAGGATTTGTACTGACTTGAGGGAAATCAACAAGATAACCATCAGGTACAGATTTCCATTGCCAGGGGTGGATGATCTGATGGACTGTTTGAGTGGAGCCAAAAAAAATTCGAAGATTGATTTGAAAAGTGGATATCACCAGATTCGTATGAGAGAAGGTGATGAATGGAAGACAACCTTCAAGACTAATGAAGAGTTATATGAATGGCTTGTTATGCCATTTGGTCTAAAAAATGTGTCGAGCACTTTCATGAGGTTGATGAACGAAGTCTTGAAGGATTTCATCGGAAAATTTGTCATTGTGTATCTTGATGACATAATGATTTTCAGTAAAACAGAGGCAGAGCATCTGAAACATTTGGCTACAGTGATGAAGAGGCTATAGCAAGATAAGTTGCTGATAAACATGAAGAAATCCTCGTTGATGAAGACAGAGCTCATTTATTTGGGTTTTTTTGTTTCTGTAGACAAGTTGAGGATGGATCCAGATAAGGTGGAGGTAATTAAGAATTGGCCATCACCGAAGAGTATATTTGAGGTGAGAAGTTTTCATGGATTGGCTAGTTTCTACCAGACGTTCATTAGGAATTTCAGTGGAATTAGTGCACCAATGATGGAAACAGTGAAGAAAAGACATAAATATTTTCACTGGACAGAAGAGGCTGAGAAAAGTTTTAATTTGTTGAAACGAAAAATCACGGAACAATCGATTCTGGTGTTACCTAATTTCAAAAAGACATTTCAAGTAAAATTTGATGCAAGTGGATTTGCAATAGGGGCAGTCTTGAGTCAAGAAGATAGCCCGATAGCATACTTCAGTGAGAAGTTGATTGAAGAGAAAGTGAAATACTCCACATATGATAAGGAGTTCTATGCTATTATTGAGGCATTGAAGAAGTGGAGACACTACTTGATTCCTAAGGAGTTTGTCTTATACAGTGAAAATCATGCTTTCCAATTTTTGACTCAACATGAGAAGTTGAATCAAAGACATGTTAAATGGGTTGAATACATGTAGAACTTTACTTTTGTAATCAAGCATATTTCTGGAACTGCTAAAAAAGTTGTTGATGCTTTCAGCAGGAAATGTTTGTTGTTGCAGGAGTTCAGAGTCAAAACAATGGGTTTTGATGATATCAAGGACATGTACAGAGATGATCTAGATTTTAAGGAGGCATATGAAGCAGCTGAGAATCCAATTCTCAGTGACAAAAGTCAATGGACAAAATACATGATCCAGGAAGGATTATTGTTTAAGGGTAATCAACTTTGTATTCCAAAATGCTCCATGAGGGAGAATTTGTTGAAGGAGAAACATAATGGAGGATTGGTCGGACATTTCGGTCATGACAAGAAGTTCTCAATGTTAAATGAGTCATGTTTTTGGCTAGGAATGAGAGCAGACATCAAAAGACTCATGGACAGATGTAGAATGCAGGCTTTTATCAACCATTACCCATACCTAATAGGTCGTGGGATGCAGTTAGCATGGAATTCATATTGGGGATACTGAGAACATAAAGAGGGTTTGACTCGGTCTTTGTGGTGGTGGATAGTTTCTAAGATGGCACACTTCATACCGTGTCATAAAACCAGTGACGCAACTCACATTGCGAACCTGTTTTTCAAAGAATTCATTTGACTTCATGGCTTACCAAGGAGCATAGTTTCAGATCGAGACACCAAGTTCGTGGGACACTTCTGGAGAACCTTATAGAAAAATCTAGGAACAAACTTATCATTCAGTTAATATTATCATCCTTAGATGTATGGACACACAGAAGTTGTGAACAAAAGTTTGGGAGACTTGCTGAGGAGCTTAGTGACAGAGCACCATAGTCAGTGGGACAATATTCTGCCACAGGTGGAATTTGCATATAACAACTCACTAAACAGAAGCAGAGGGTGGAGTCCATTCCATATTGTTTGTGGGATGTAACCAAGAGGAGTTTTGGAATTGAGAGATTCATAATAGAATGCAACTAGAAGTGCTAGCACAAAAGATTTTGCAGAAGCGATGAAGGAACTTCATAACTAGGTGAAGGAGTGATTGTAGAACTCGAGCCAAGAGTATGAGTGCAAAGTAGATCAACACAGGAGACAAGTTCAATTTGAGGTTGGTGATTTGATTCTGGCACATATGAGAAAGGAAAGGTTCTTGAAGGGGACATATAACAAACTAAAGATGAAGAAGATCGGACCATGTAAGGTCTTGAAGAAATTTGGGGCAAATGCTTATGAGATTGAATTACTTGATGGGATCAGAATCTCTCTGATATTCAATGTATCAAATTTGTACCCATACAAAGCTAAGGAAGCAGGAAAAAGTGATGAACAACCAGAGGTTCAGTGGTCAAAACATATGCCAGTTGCAGAAAAGCCACAGATGGAAAGCATACTGGACAAAAGAGTTAGTAAGAGGACTAGGAGAAAGGAATACTTTGAATACTTGGTCAAGTGGAAGGGACATCCAGTTGAAGATGCCAACTGGGAGAATGAAGCAGAGATCTAGAAGCATAGGCAGACCATGCGAGAGCTCATGGACAGGAGCCCATGAAAATTTTCAAGCGAGGGAGCATGATGCAGGAGCATCACCAACAACAAGTGAGCGTGGGGCAAGCGCCAACGCATTTTGGCACATGATAAATTGTTTGAAATGTTTTGAATTTTGATACGCCAGACATAAATGAAACAATTAAGAAAGGGTGTACTCATAGATTGTAATCATACCTTGAGCGTCTTGCTCTCGTCTGAAGGACTAAGAGGCATTTATGCTAGTAAATGTAAGTAGGTAGCTTTGAATTCTTAGATTAGATAGTTTTAGGAGCCAGAGGGAAAACGGATATAGACACCCTCATTTGTATCATTGTAACATTAGCAACATAATCAATCAAGAGAGCATAGAGAAGAAGAAGTAGAGAGATGTGTAGAAAAACCCATGTACAAAAGTTATGGATTAATACAAAGATCTTTAGTTCAAACTCATGGTGTTCAATTGCTTTTTGTGTTTGTACATGCTTATTGATATATGCTTGTTTACTCTCTGTTATGCATTTTCTTTGATGCGTGAATGTTTGATTTCATATTTAATGTCTGAAATCTAAAGAGAGGGAGAGTAAGGAATGAGTTTCAATTGTTTCTCTTCCTGAGCAAGAATTTTCCTACAAGGAGTGCAGTGAAATTGTTCGCAAGGTGTGCGTTGATAGAAGTCATAGTTTGTCTCTGCAAGCTCAGGAGGGATAACATTGTTCTCATTCTCGTAGAAGTGCAAGTTAAGCACAGGAGCCATGCAAGGTGTGCACAGGCCGAGTAGATTCTCAAAGTTTGCAACTTGAGGGAGTTGTTGAAAGACTACTNAGTTTGTCTCTGCAAGCTCAGGAGGGATAACATTGTTCTCATTCTCGTAGAAGTGCAAGTTAAGCACAGGAGCCATGCAAGGTGTGCACAGGCCGAGTAGATTCTCAAAGTTTGCAACTTGAGGGAGTTGTTGAAAGACTACTATCACAGAGAGTGCACAGAATCTAAGAATTCAAATACTTGGAGTGTATTTGAAGAAATTCCACAAGGAGTGCACGCAGGAATTTTCCCCAAAGGACTTGAGGATTTTTCAATCAAGCTTAGGAGTGATAGGATCTTCGAAGCTGTCAAAGAAAAAGATCAAGAGGGCTAGTGCCTTGAAGTGTCGAGAGGAGGCGCAATGACATTGTTTGTTGGTGGATAAGTTTCACGAAGGAACACTTTGTTCATTTCACAAGAATTGTCAAGGAGGAATTGGACGGTCGGAATTATTGGAGGGGAATTCACGAGGTTTCGAGAACCGTCAGATCTTGTAGAGGAGAAAGAAGGTTATGGTGAGTGTTTTTCTAAGTGCAATCTCAGGAGAAATTGGGTCGTAGGATTTGAACCAACAAGGGCCATTGGATCACTCACGAATTCTCATTTCAAGGTTTCGGGAGTTGGAGAACTGAAAGCCTTACCTCAATATTCACGAGGTTGCGAAAGGCGAAGTCCCGAAGGGGTGAAAGGTTTTGTGTGGGCCAGTTATTCGTAAAGCACATCGGAACTCGGTATTTTGGGTTTTCGTGGGTTGAAGAGCTGAAGGCTTGGAATTAGGATTTGTGAAGTCACAAAGTTTGAGAACTCCAAAAAGGCAGGAAGTTCCATTGTGGGACCCGCGTCGACGATGTTTCATAATTTCTCCATTTCGACATATCAGAGGATAAGAGGTCAATACTTTTGTCCCGAAAGTTCCGAAGTCATGAAACAATGAAAGAATATGAGCCGTTCAATTGAAGAAGGACACATGTCGCGAAATCACCCATATCGGGGATTCAGACATCGGAGGTCAGAAAGAGAAACCCTTCAACTTCGTGAGTGGCAAAGTGGCAAAATAATCATAGTTGTGCATCGGAGGAGGACAGGTGGAAGCGATTTAGGGATCTCTTGAACTCGGAGGTTCACAAGGTGAGAGCCCAAGAGTTGGGTGCTCCAAGTCTCGAAGTCACAAAATCGCGAGGAGTGAGGATAGCCATCAGATCTAGGTCTTGGGAGGACCATTGGATTAGGAACCCCATCGCATTTCGCACATTTGGGGGTTCGGAGGTTGAAAGGATTTTTTTTCGACATCAGAAGTCATGAGGTGCCAAAAGCCAGGTATGAGGGAGATGTGGAAAAACCATAAAGTGGTCCCTAGAAACAGACAAGCAGACACACGTCACCTAATGGAAGGGGTCAACACTTCATTGACTCTCGCATATCGGGAATTCGTGAAGTAAGAGCATGAGGGCTCGACATTGAAACATGCAAAGTGTCGAGTAGTGAGAAGAGCTTGCATGAAGCTTAGCTGGTGGTCACGTGTAAAGGGCGCTGACGGAAGAAGAGCTATACCCATTTCACGATCTCAGGTATTACAAGATTGAAGAGGAAGAGTCGGGAGTCACGACTCGCTAACTCGTGAGATTGCGAGTTGCGAAAAAGGACCAATGGATTGATAAATTGCAGCTTCCAGTGAGGAATCGAAAGGAGCCGCTTCGGCTCAAGGGGTTAGAGAACGATCCTGTGATCGGATCTTAGTCTGAGGGTCAATAGGTATGTGTCAATTCCTATCCCTTCAGCTGATAAATAACAATTATTCCTTCCGCATGAGAAGAATAATTATATAGTTGAAAATATTTTCTCATGCCCAACAACCATGTCTCGACATCTTCATATTTCTTGTTCTCTCCATCAAAGGTAGGAGGCTTGATCTTGTTCATTTATCCTTTCAATTCATATACCCCAGACCTCCTATGTTTCCTGATAGGGGATGAACTTGAGATTTTATGCGCTCTCCTATTGGAATTCCTTTGGGAGTGATGGTGATGTCTTCTACCACTCCTTGATATTCCTTTTCCCTTAGGGGTCCCATGGCTTCCTTATTTTATGGAGCCACTCTCCTTATCCAACTTCTTTTTAATTTTGTCTAGGATTTTCATTGACTTCATATCGAAGTATTTCTGATGCTCCTTGGCATTCATAATCCTTTCATTATCAGCCTTATGGATCTGGACATATGTTTGCAATTTCTTGATGGTCTCATCTAGATTTATGTCTTCCTCCTTTTCTCTTCCATGTCCATTGGAGTTGGTTCTTTCCACACCCAACTAGACATTCATCCCTTTGACTTCATCTTATTTAATGTAGACTATATGTGTATCATCCATCTCTCTCAACTCTGTGTTGATTTGATCTAATCAATTTGTTGTTAATTCTGTAAAATGTGTAGCCAACAAAACCTTGCCAGGTTATCTGATTCAATAATTTTATAAAAACAAGAACAATTTTGATTCATTAATGTATTAGACTTCTTTTCTATAAATTTCCTAAGAAATTGATTATTCAAATCCAATTTCTAGGTGAAGAATTATCTTCTACTATCTAATACCTTTCTAATGCCTGCTTCCATGCTTAATTCTGAGTTTTGAGTAGGAAAGTATGGATACTTGAACAAATGTCTTTTCGGGGATGAAATCCCTGTACATGGATTATTCCATCTCAAAGTCCAATTGGCTCTTGGATCCATGATGGATCCCTTCTTTAGGGTTATAGGTCTTCTTTACTCCATTAGGTGTATTTCTAAATAAAAAACCCCACGGGATCCTTCTCTAAGCCCTTATATGTTGTCAAAAACAATTTTCTGGCACTTGCCCCTTTTTCTTGGGCCCCCACATGCATCTGACCACGGGTTGTGTCTAAGTTCTATCTATAAGGAGCTTATCCCACACTTCGGGCCTTCGGGGCTCTTTAAATTCAAGTTTCATATGTTTTCCTTTCACTTCACTCCATTTACTCTGAACGTCGAAGTGGAAAATTTTTGAACAACTGCCTCTTCAGAGCTTTGACACTTTGGAGATTTGGGGTTCAACGAACCTTACACCTACACAACCCAAATCTCCTGAATGTTGAATTTTAGAAACCTGAGGACTTCAGGATTGATGATACTCCTTATTTGTTTATATCTATGGTCAACAAGAACTCTGGGACTACGGGCTTCGTGAGTTCTGAGGCTCCATATTGTACTGCCTCCCAAATTTATGAATTGGCAAAATCCATGAAGGACTGAGATCTATGGTCGACATTCACTTGTCAATGGAAATCCATGATTGAATCTGGCTTCGGCCTTTTATACCTTAACACTTCACAACTAAATACTTCTGGATTGTCGAACCGACAACCCCCTAAGATTTCAATAATCAACGGTCCACACTCATGGCTGAGATTTATGGTGGATAGGAGCTCTGGGACTCCGACTTTGATGGATTTCCATTAGAATTTATCTTTTCTCCTAAACTTCATACTGGTGAACCATTGGATTCTAGTCATAAACCATGCACTAGAGGGGTGCTATATGGTAGATCCCAAGAAGCGGAAACATGGCCCAATCTAAGAGGTGACACATGTCAAGTTATAACTGGAAAAACCAATCTTTAAAAGAGAAAATCACATTGAAACGTGGCATGCATATTGTGTTCCCATGTCACCCCAAGTGATTTCATCAAGCCACATCACTTCAATGCTTTGTGACTTTGGAACTTCATGACTTCAGGACTCCAAGATTTCAGTGATCCAGAAGTTATTCCTTCATCATCCATTATTTCCTCCAAAAATTGAATTCCTGAACCCCTTAACTTTTCCGGGGTCCATGTAGTATTGTTGTCATCATATATGATGGTGATACATGGCCCCACTGTCGAGTGACAAATGGAATACTTAGGGTGGGCCATGTCACCCTAGGTGACATCATCATGCCATGTCATATCCAATGCTTTAGAACTTTGGATCTCTAAGACTTCGAAGGATTTCACATTTGCACACCCCAAAACTCCCGAACTTGAAATTTCTGAACATTTCCATGTCACCATCGGTAACATCATCACATCACGTCACTTCAAAACTCTGCAACTTCAAGGATTTCTTCCTCCCATGCAACCACAAACCATTTCCTCTAGAGTTCCTAATTGTCGAACTTCCAGACACTTGACAATCCACTGACACATGTCTCTGATATTGGATGGTCTGGATTGGTTCCCCAAATGATGAATGCCAAAATATAATGATCTTTTGACACGTGTTCTCATACACGAATGTTCTAGATTCACTTCGAAGTTCAGGACTTAGGGAGGAAGTCCATTCTGCACACACTTCCACTAATTTCACCAAACTCCAAACCATCATACTACCTGTGAAATCCAATGGATCTCCTCCTACTGAATGATCTACGATTGAGAGTCACTCCTAGACTTCAGAGATTTGTGCTTTGGCTCCTTCTTTCAAACAAAAAAAACTATCAGATCCGCAAATCCCAAAGGACTTCGGTGCTTAACTACCGCGCACCCTCTTTTGTATCTGATGATTATGATGGATCTGTCTTCCTTCGAACATATCCAATGACCCAAATTTAAACTTTGTGGCCCAATACCATGGTTTTCATGGTTAATCAAACTTCTATACCTCCTGATCTTCTGAACACAGCCAAGGTGTTCCCTTAGCACCCTCCTGGAACTTTGTAAATTTAATTCTCTAAATCGTTTCTTCAAAAACCACTTATATGGCCCAATTCAATATCAGTGTCGAAAATTGGGCTCTGATACCAATTTGTAACACACCCAATATTCCAAGTCATGGAATGATACCACCTAACTGTTGAAATTCAGGCTTTGATACCAATTTTAAACACCCCAAGCCTTCTGTTGGGCAATGTCACTTGAAATAAATACAAAACAAAAATTCTTACTTTGTTTTGATAATCAAACTATGCTGGGCTATGGAAAATAGAGCTCTTTGTAGAACATCATACATATAAACTTAAACATCTAATATGCATTCTACTAATACACAAATTAATTGTGAAAATCACAATAAAACATACATGCAACAACACATGCAGTTCTCTTAAGGCTCGAAGTTATCGAAGGAAGCTCAGGAGGGTTGACACCTTTGAAGTATTCAAAGGAGGATGAAGGTCGAAGTCATCCAATAGAAGTAAATTTTAGAAGGAAGAACTTTAGTTCATTTCATAGGAGGTGTCGAGGAGGAACGGATGGTCAAAATCCCCCCAGAAAACTTTTTGAAATCGCGAGGACCATGAAACCCTGAGAAGATGGAAGGTGTATAAGGGAGGAATAACCCACCAGTTGGTATCAAAAATCAACGTGGACCATTGATCACGACCTGTTGTGGCTGTTAGATCATTTTGGGGTTCGGGAACCTGAGAAGACAGAGGTTTGGGACTGAGAGTTATGAACTCCGGGTATCTGGAAGTCTGAAATCGTGCTAGCCATTGGATTGAAAGGAGGCTTATATCCGTTGATCCTGCTGGAAGTACCATTTTGGATATCGAGGATTCGTAGGTTGGAGATTCAAGAGTATTTCATTTGGATTCATGAAGACGCGAAGTCCAAACCCCCGATAAAGTGATACGACCCATGTGGAAGTCAACTTTTGGTTCACCTATTGGATTTCGGCATTTTGGCATTTGCAGAGACGAGAGGTAGGGACCCTTTGTTCTGGGATTCCCAAAATCGCAAAACGCGATACGACCGTGCAAGAGGAGGACATGGCCAAATTTTTCGGGAAATCAACATTTTGGGTTTCGACAGTTGAAAGGTCGGGAAGCTCGACACTAGGGATCGCGAAACCCGAAGTCCCGAATTCAGAAAAGGGGCAAGATGTTATTTTGGCCCAAGAGGATTTGAGTTGGTGCCTGGTGTTTGCCCACGTGGGATCAATTCATAAGGACCTGTGGATTGAAGTTGTTGAAGTTTCCGATAGGGATCCAAATGAGCCACTTCATCTCAGAAAGGGATATTTGAACGATCCCGTGAGCAGATCTCAACCTGCAGGTTGGGGGTCTGCACCAAGTTTGGTATCAGAGCATAGAAAAGTTCTTTGTTTTCTGTAGCAAAGGAAGGAAGGATATTTCTCATCCATGCCGCCGATAAGGAGAGATAGACCAATGCCTGATCCAGCAGTGGAAAGATAAATGCGTGAACTATGTGCCAAGATTGATGCCATGGAGACAACACAGAGGCACACAGTTGACATTGGGGATATCAGTGAGGCTGACATTGAAAATGAAGCTGTACATGGAGAGGAATTCGCAGTCAAATATGATATAGATGAATGCCTGTTTAGGGTTGTTGCTAGGATAGGTTCCAGGGAAAAGATGGAAATTCCCATGTATGAGGGAAACCTAGACATTGAAGAGCTTCTAGACTGGATTAGAGCTATGGATAAATACTTCAATTATGAGGATGTCGAGGAAGACAGAAAGGTCAAACATGCTGTCACTAGACTTAAAGGGCATGCAACATTATGGTGGGATGAACTGCAGGCTGACAGATTTTGCAAAGGCAAGCAAAAAATCAAGAGTTGGGATAGAATGGTTACGAAGATGAAGGTAAAATTCATCCCCAGGGATTATCAAATCACTCTATTTCGAAGGATGCAAAACTTGAGACAGAAGATGATGACAATGAAAGAGTACACTGAAGAATTCTACAAACTGAACATCAGAGTAGGTCATCGAGAGAGCAATGATGAAAAGGTTGTCAGATACATGAATGGTCTAAGGCATGACATCCAAGATGAGATTATCATGATGATCATTCAGACAGTAGAAGATGATTATCAGATGGCTCTAAAAGCTGAAGAAACGCTGAGCCGAAAGCAAGGTCAAAGAGGCCGAGGAAGAACTCAAACTAGAGGCAAAGCAGTTGCCCAAGACAGAACTCAGAAACCTCAAGAAGAGGGAAAGAAACCTCAAACTCAGCATGAGAGAGGAGGAAGCTCACAGAGGGGACAATATGCTGATAGGAATACTTTTCCTCGAACCAAAGGAAGAGGAAGAGGCAGAGGTGGAGAAATAAAATGCTTTACCTGTGGGAAAAATGGACACAAATCTTATGAACGTCCAGAAAGAAAGAAAGAAGGAGGTGAATATCACATTGTCAAAGCACTAGGATAGAATGTTGAGGCAGAAGATGTTGAGGGCGGAAGATCCTTGATGATGAGGAAAGTTCTCTTGAAACTAGAGAAATAAGCAGAGAACCCAGCCCAAAGGAACAGTCTATTTCATACTACTTGCAGGACCAAATACATGGTATGCAAAGTAATTGTGGACAATGGTAGCACAGATAATCTCGTTTCTATAGAGATGGTAGAAAAGCTAGAGCTAGAGACTATTGAACATCCAAGCCCATACAAAGTTTCGTGATTACAAAAAGGACAGCAGGTAAATGTCACTAAACAATGTTTAGTTGAATTTAAAATAGGAGGATATAAGGATGAAATACTATGTGATGTTATTCCCATGGAATTTTGTCATCTATTGCTGGGTAGACTATGGCAATACGATAGGAATGTGATTCATGATGGGAGAAAGAACACATACACCCTGGAGAAAAATGGGAGAACTCACATGTTGTTGCCAATTAAAGATAAAGAAGTGAGACCAGAGGTGAGAAACACTGTACTTCTCATGAGTGGGAAGGAACTTCTTAAGGAGGTTAAGAAGAAGGAAATACATAATTCATTGTGGTCAGGAAGCCTAGAATTGTTTTGACCAGTACAATAGTGGATGATTTACCAGAGGAAATCCACAAGTTGCTGGAAGAGTTCGCTGATATAGTAGTGGACGAACTACCTCGTTCGTTGCCACCTATTAGAAGTATAAGTCATGACATCGATCTTATACCTAGAGCTAGCTTACCAAACAAAGCAGCGTATAGATTGACGTTGCAGAAGAATGAAGAAGTCAAGAGACAAGTCCAAAACTTAATGGACAAAGGATTGGTTAGAGAGAGCTTGAGTCCATACGTTGTTCCAACAGTGCTCAGCCCAAAGAAAGATGGAGGCTGGAGGATGTGTACAAACTCAAGGGAAATTAATAAGATTACCATCAGACATAGATTTCCATTACCAAGGATGGATGATTTGATGGATTGCTTGAGTGGAGCAAGATTTTTTTCAAAGATTGATTTGAAAAGCGGATATCATCAAATTCGTATGAGAGAAGGTGATGAATGGAAAACAACATTCAAGACGAATGAGGGGTTGTATGAATGGTTTGTTATGCCATTTGGCTTAACAAATGCACCTAGTACTTTCATGAGATTGATGAATGAAGTCTTGAAGGATTTCATAGGAAAATTCATCATCGTATATCTTGATGATATATTGATTTTCAGCAAAACTGAATCAGAACACTTGAAGCATATAGCTACAGTGATGAGAAGATTACAGCAAGAGAAACTTCTGATAAACATGAGGAAATCATCATTTATGAGGACGGAACTCATTTACCTGGGTTTTGTTATCTCTGCAAATGAGTTGAATATGGATCCAGAAAAGGTGAATGCAATCAAGAATTGGCCATTGCCGAAAAGTGTATTTGAAGTTCGAAGCTTCCATGGATTAGCTAGTTTCTACAAGAAATTTATCCAAAATTTTAGTGGAATTAGCGCACCGATGATGGACACGGTGAAGAAAAGACATAAATCTTTTCACTTGACAGAGGAAGCAAAGAAGAGTTTCAACTTGCTGAAGGAAAGGATTACTGAACAACCAATTTTGGTGTTGCCAAATTTCAGCAAGACATTTCAGGTCAAGTGTGACGCGAGTGGATTTGCAATTGGAGCTGTCTTGAGCCAAGATGACAGGTCGATCACATACTTTAGTGAGAAACTGAATGAAGCAAAGGTTAAGTACTCCACATATGACAAGGAAATTTATGCAGTCATACAAGCGCTGAAGAAATGGAGACATTATTTGGTTCCTAAAGAGTTTTTTTTGTACAACGACAATCATGCTTTGCAATTCGTGACTCAACAGGACAAGTTGAACCAAAAGCATGCGAAATGGGTTGAATACATGCATAATTTTACTTTTGTAACTAAGCATATTTCTGGTACTGCTAACAAAGTTGTTGATTCTTTGAGCAGGAAATGTTTGCTTATGCAGGAATTTAGAGTCAAAACTTTGGGTTTTCATAATCTCAAAGAAATGTACAAAGATGATCCAGACTTTAAAGAGGCATATGAGGCATATGAGAATCCAATTCTTAGAGACAGAAGCCAGTGGATCGAATATATTATCCAGGATGGATTGTTATTCAGGGGCAATCAGTCATGTATTCCAAAATGCTCCATGAGGGAGAAACTGTTGAAGGAGAAACACAGTGGAGGATTGGCCAAACATTTCGGTCATGAAAAAACATTCTCAAAGATGAATGGCTCATATTTTTGGTCAAAAATGAGGACAGATGTTAAACAATTTGTGGACAGATGTAGAATTTGTCAGCACACAAAGGAAAAAATTAGAACATAGGGTTATACTAGCCATTACCCATACCTAAGAGGCCATGGGATGTCGTAAGCATGGACTTTATATTGGGGATGCCAAGAACGCAAAGAGGATTTGAGTCAATCTTTGTGGTGATAGACAGATTTTCAAAGATGGCACATTTCATACCATGCTAGAAAACCAACGACGCAACACATATTGTGAACCTGTTTTTCAAAGAAGTTGTTAGACTTCACGGCTTACCAAGAAGTATAGTTTTAGAACGAGACACCAAGTTCGTGGGACATTTTTGGAGGACTTTATGGAAGAAGTTAGGGACAAATTTGTCATTTAGTTCATCTTATCATCCTTAAACAAAAACCTAGGATATTTTTTGAGGAGCCTAGTGACTGAACAACACAGTCAGTGGGATCACATTCTGCCACAAGAGGAATTTTCTTATAATGATTCAGTCAATAGAAGCATAGGGTAGAGTACATTCCAAATTGTATATGGAATGCAGCCAAGGGGAGTTTTTGAATTGAAAGATTCAGAACAAAATGAATTTAGGAGTGCTAGTGCAGAGGACTTTGTAGAAGCGATGAAGGAGCTTCACACCTGAATTAAGGAGCGATTGCAGAATTCGAGCCAAGAGTATAAGCACAGAGCAGATCAGCATAGGCAAGAACTTCAATTTGAATTTGGTGATCTGGTTCTTACACACTTGAGAAAGGAGAGGTTCCCAAGGGGGACATATAAAAAACTGAAGATGAAAAAGATTGGACCATGCAAAGTCATGAAGAAATTTGGGGCAAATGCTTATGAGATCGAATTACCCGATGGGATCGAAATTTCACCGGTATTCAATATCTCAGATTTGTACCCTTACAGAGCTAAAGAAGTAGGAGAAGACAGTGAACAGATGGAGGTTCAGTGGACTAAACAAATTCCTGTAGTTTAAAGGCCACAGATGGAAAGTATACTTGACAAGAGGATCAGCAAGAGGACCAGGAGAAAAGAGTATTTTGAATACTTGGTCAAGTGGAAGGGACATCCAGTTGAAGATGCCAGTTGGGAAGATGAAGCAGAGATTCAGAAGCATGGACAGATCGTGCAATAGCTCATGAATAGGATTTCATGAAAATTTTCAAGCGAGGGAGTATGATGCAAGAGCATCGCCAACAACAAGCGAGCGTGGAGGCGGAAGACAAGTTGGAAAGCGCAACAAGCATTTTTCTCACGTTTTGAGATATTTTTGAAAACATTAAATGTAGTGGTTAAAAGGAGGCGTACTCACATATTATAAACAGATCATGAGCAATTGATCTCATCTGTATAAATTTAAGGCATTTATGCATAGTTAATGGAAGTAGGTAGATTTAAATTCTAGATTAGACAGCTTTAGAGGATAGGAGGGAAAACGGATATAGACACCCTCATTCTTGTATCATTGTATCATTCAAAGTTAGATCAATTAACAACATTAGCATAGAGAAGAGGAGAGATGTAGTAGAGAGTTGTAAAGAAGAACCCATGTACAAAATTTATGAATTAATATATGAAGCCTTGATTCAGATTCATAGTGTTATGATACTTTTTGTGTATACATGCTAATTGATCTGCTTATGGTTGTTTCATTCTCTTTGTTATGCATTTGCTTTGATATTGTGTGAATGTATGATTTCATGTTGAATGTTGAATTCTGAGAGAGGAAGTGAATGAGTTTCAATTGTTTCTCATCCTAAGTAAGAAGTTCCTGCAAGTAGTGTAGTGAAACATTCACAAGGAGTGCGTTGACAAAGGTTTAGAGTTTCATCTCTGAAAATATCAGCAGGGATACCGTTGTTCTTATTCCAAAAGAAGTGCAGAAGTAGTACAGGAAGTCATGCAAGGAGTGCACAGGCATTGGAAGTATTAAACTTAACCACCCAATGGAGAGTGAAAGGACTATTGTTGTAGGGAGTGCACAGAGTCGAAAGAGATCAAATGCATAGGGACATTTGATAGATTGCCGCAAGGAGTGCGTGCAGGAGTTCTCTTGAGGCTTGAATTTATCAGAGGAAGCTTAGGAGGGTTGACACCTTTGAAGTATTCAAAGGAAGACAGAGGTCGAAGTCATCCAGCAGAAGTAAAGTTTATAAGGAAGAACTTTAGTTCATTTCACAGGAGGTGTTGAGGAGGAATGGACAGTCAGAATTCCCCCAGGAAACTTTCTAAAATCGCGAGGACCATGAGACCTTGAGAATTCCCAAGGTGGATAAGGGAGGAAAAACCCACTAGTTGGTATCAATAATCAACATGGACTATTGATCACGACCTGTTGTGGCCGTCAGATCATTTCAGGGTTCGGGAACCTAAGAAGACAGAGGTTTGGGACCGAGAGTTCTGAACTCCCGGTATCCGAAAGTCCAAAATCGTGCCAACCATTGGATTGAAAGGAGGCTTATAGCTGTTGATCCTGTTGGAAGTACCATTTTGGAGATCATGGATTCGTAGGTTGGAGAGTCAAGAGTCTTGTGTTTGGATTCGCGAAGACACGAAGTCCGAACCCCCGATAAAGTGACACGACCTGTGTGGAAGTCGACTTTTGGTTGACCTATCGGATTTCAGCATTTCGGCATTCGCAGAGATGAGAGGTAGGGATCCTTTGTTCGAGGATTCTTGAAATCGTGAAACATGATATGTCCGTGCAAGAGGAGGACGTGGCCAAACATTTTGGGAAATCGACATTTCAGGTTTCGACAATTGAAAGGATGGGAAGCTCGACACTAGGGATCACGAAACTCAAAGTCCTGAATTCAGAAAAGGGTCACAACGTTATTTTGGCCCAAGAGGATTTGAGTTGGCACTTGGTGTTTGTCCACGCAGGCTCAATTCATAAGGACTTGTGGATCGAAGTTGTTGAAGGTTCCGATTGGGATCCAAACGAGCCACTTCGGCTCAGAAAGGGAGATTTGAATGATCCTGTGAGCAGATCTCAACCTGCAGGTTGGGGGTCTGCGCCATGCCTCATAGAAAAAATAAGTTATCTTTATGGGCTTGTAGGTTCCATAGGTTGCAGAGGTCAACAATTGATCCGAAAATATATTTTAACGAAAATGGTTGAGTTATTTTGCATGAGTTATTTTACCATTTAGGAATTTGATGAAAGAGGAAGAATTAATGAAGAAACATGGCAACCATAAAGTAATATATAGATCTATAAATAATCATGACAAAACAACAAACCATAAACAACAAAGTTGATAACGGAGTTCAACAATCTCGCCTACGTCTTTGGGTCGTTGTCTCAGTGGGTGAGGATTTCTTATTTCTATTCAAAGAATCATAAGTACATCATAAAAGTGTCGAATGGATTACAAATTGATCTAGTTGTGTTCTACTCTCAAGAACCCATCAAAACCGATGGCACTAAAAATAGATGAACGAAGCTCCCAGAGATGGCCCGCAAAGTTTCTCTCCTCAATGGATTCCCTGCATAAAAATGGTTTTGGCTCAACAATTCTTTAGCCTTTTCCTATGCTAAACCTACCAAGGATATCAAAAACCTATTTTTTATATAGAATTGAATTTGGAAACAATATCCCAACTTTCCCCCAAGATCTGGCCTCAAAAAGGGCCCAAGATCCTCCAAAAATGGACTAAATCTCCCAAAATTGGCTTAAAATCCATTAAAAATCATATAATAGTGTTTTAAAACCCTCTTTGGGCCAAAATAAAGGCCCAACCCCTTATCTTCGGGCTCCTGGTCACTTGTGAATTCTCCATGTGGCCAAGCATTGAGTGTTGGGTGCACTAGCCCCTTAATTGTCAACACCCTTGGTCGCATGTGTAGCCATATTCCCACAACTCTGAGCTCCACGCGCTTTTTCGGTTAGCCCACTATTCATAAGGCTCTAGTTCCATCCCCTGGTTGGCGGGCTAGCCCGACCGACTGGTGCTAATCCCAAAAAATATGTGCGCATTCGGGTCATAAGGTGTAGTTCCATTCTATAGCGTCAAACCAGGGGTTGTACCCATAGCAACACCACACCAACCATTAACAACAAGGTGACAAGGTATGGGTCGTATGGAGCGCACTGGGGATGGGGCTAGGCCCCAAGACTTAAATCCACTGAATATCACACCATTCAAAATTAAATATAAATTTTGAACATAGAGGGTTAAGAAACAAAGTGGGTAGGTTGGTATCCCAACCTTGCCAAGTCTTCACCACCCGGACTGGAGGTCACAGGTTCAACTCCCTGGGAGTCCTTACAACTTTTTACTACAACTACCAATGGAGGGGTGCCATGTGGCATCCCAAGACTAGGCCACATGGCACCATGTTATTCACCATCGAAAAACCACTTGTCAAGAGATAATGCGACCACTTGTCTACCCAGTCAACATGCCAATGTACCTGCCATGTCATCCTATTAGTCAAGTTATCTTCCACATGTTGTACAGTTGTATGGACCTTGCCACGTTAGCTGTACTGGTGTGCCATGTGTCAAAATATAACTCGTCCACATATGCACCTACCCACGTCAGCACCTATCCACATCACCACACCCATTCACTGCCACATCACTATACAACCATACGACATGTATAGTCAGCTTCATCTTAGCATTGTACGAATTGTACGGACTGCACAGTCATCAAATTTTGCCTCTTTGAAAAAATGAATATATCACGATATCTTTCGCATATGACGTCAGTTTGAGCCTGTTCAAGTTGTGTTGGGTTCGTAATGTCGAGGCCTACACACATGTCAGTTTTGAGATGATTTTGAGAACTTTGATTTTTAGGCCTTCTTGGACCCATCTTGGCTCCTAGATCCATTTTTGGATCAATCCTCCCCACTAATACCTTTTGGTCCTCCAAAAGGTTACAAAATTGACCTTACTAATTACATACTCATAAGGATAAAGCAAAACACTATGTTGTACAAAATGATGTTATAACAAGTCATCATTTCAACATGTGTGATTACATTCATGGAAGCAAAATACAATGAAGATGTGACATCCACTTCTGGCATAACCAAGTGACTCTTTTATTTCCTTCATCATGTTCCTCTTTATTCACTGGTACTTCCTCTTCATTTTTGAGTACATGCACAATCCTTTTGTCCTTCTTTGGATGAATCTTTGGATTAAGCTTCCAACATTTATCCTTTTGATGGCCACCCCTGTTGCAATAAGTGCAGTGGTTTTTTGGAAGTCATACTTGTTTGTCCTTCTCTTTATTCTATTGTGGATTTGATTCTTTATGTCATGTCTCCTTCCTGGTCGACATAAATTTCCTATATAAAGATTGTCTCTTCCAACACTTTGGCACACAATGCTTGGGTGAATGACAAAAGTACAAGGATACATATTCCACAAGTTTTGGATTACATTATTATGATTTTTATAATCAAAAAGAGATTTAGAACAACCATGACCATTATACCTACCTTTCTTATATTCACTTTTCTTTGGGGATTATGTTGGATCATGTTGTCATTGATGCCAATGGTTTGATTACTTGGGAGATTGTTGGATCATATGTCATTGATGTAAATGGTTTGGTTTGATTGATGTCATTGGTTGATGTCAAGTAATTGATTGATATGATTCCCTTGA